>CP139501.1:303473495-303630264 GCA_021014915.2 Artemisia tridentata subsp. tridentata | reverse complement strand
CAAGAACACAAAATGCATAATAAACTTCCTTTCCTTTTCTCTTCTTTTCATTTCTTTTCTTTCGTTTTCCCTCCTATAATAACTCGAGAACACATAAGTCTTTATTCCTCTATTTACACCCTGAAAAAGCCTGGCTCCAAAAAGTCTGGCCCGAATTCCGATCTGGCCCAACAAGCCTAAATGGTCCTTATAATTTTCACCATGGCCCGGTCTGGCCCGGGCTAAGCCAAAGCCTGCCAAAAAGCACGTGTTTTTTAAAAGCCCGCTAAAAAGCCCGAAAGCCCAAGCTTTTTACAGAAAAAGCCTAGTCTTTATGAAAAGAAGGCCCCAATTTTGTGTTATTTTTATATAACGAGTACGGCTGCGATCCGCCGCGTTGCGGCGGGGCAGCGATTCCTTTTTTGTATTCGTAGCTGATTGGTGCAACACCTCATAATTTCGTGCCTCTATTTGAGTTCCCAAAACAAACCTGAAAAGCATAAATTCGTGGTGTATCACATCGGAAACTATATGTGAACTGAATAAAATAGATAGAACGATAAGAAAATAAGTTACCTCGATGTCCTTGACCACTGCATCATTCGCAAGTATGGAAGCTTCATCATGTGGTGTCATATGCAAAGAATCTCCCAAGTATGGAAGCTTCATCATGTGGTGTCATATGCAAAGAATCTCCCGTAGATAATTTGCCAACCTGAAAATTGGTGAGATTATAAGTTGACAGCCAACTTGGAGTAAAAGGGAATCACACTCTCCTTGCAGGTTCGATATTCGAAAAAGGAATGATGAAACAAATATATTATTTCAAATTTCTTGATCATTTAATTGTCCACAGCAGACCAACTCAATGTGAATTCATTTTAACCATTTTATTTTCTAATAGGCAAGTGTAGTTTGCAAAACCTTTTATAATGTAAGATCTAAATCGCCAGCTTCGAAGAAAAATTGAAGATAGATAAACTGACTACCCTTTATAAAAAAATATTCTCTGGCAATAGAGTAGAGCTATATGGGAAATGGACCGGGAATTTGATTACTATAGAAGAAAAACAATAAGTGGACTTTCAGTAACAGAATATATCAGATGCTCCAAAAGGGTGTCCAGTATTGATGCATCAACCTTAAAATCAAGCTCCTTCACCAGATTTGGGGTAGAACATCCGCACTGCAAACCAATCCCATAAAGATCAAAAACCTGCAGCGACAATCAGGGAGTATAAGAAATCAAGGATCGACGCAAGGAGTTCTATTTTCAAATGTAATTGGCATGAGACATTGCTCCAATAGTATGGAGCAAATGCAAACATTCTGAACTTATTGTAAAGTGCTTATTTGATACACGAAACTAATACCAGTACTATTACTTTTCTACTATCATATGTAATCTGATAAAATCGGTTTAAATAACAATAAATCCAAACACTTCCTTATAATATATGTAATCCAAGTGTGGTATCTTACTGAAGTGCAGTGAAGTTCAATACATGCTGGTTACAGTAAAGTAAAGAGATTTTATACCATCAGTAATGAAATCGAAACTCATAGATTGTACCACACTGAACATACTAACTCTGTGTAATATTTATTTGTGCGTACCTTTCTTGCTCTAATGGAGTAATGGTTCTTAATTCATGTTCCAACTTACTGCTTTTACAGCCCATGATGTTCAATATCAGCAGACACACGAACTGGTATATGCCATCAATATAGGTTCCCATGCACCGTATATCATAGATAGTAAAACACGCACGCCACATACCGATTAGTTTATATCATGCAATAATTCATCAGAAGAATCTAATGATGTTCAGCACAACAACGAATAATGGTGAACAAAAACCGTGACAACCCGGCTGACCCATAATTCTATGTGACCCGTTTTGACCTACACATGTTCCAACCCCTAACGGGTATTGACCCAATACCCAACCCGCAAAAATGACGATTTATAAAATACCTGAAGAGGATCAGAGGGGTCGAAAGTCGAAACAAAACTCTCATTTTTTGCTCCATCTGTCGATGTTTACAGCTGCTTTCCATTATCCCAACCTTCATGAGTTGTTCTTCATCCTCATCTCCATTGTACTCGCCGCTCTCTTTCTTCATCCTCATCTCCACTTTATTCCCCATACTCCTTATCAGATAAGCAGTTTCAATAACCAACCCCAAACGCCCACAAACCTAACAAAAAGCCCAAATTCTGTGAAAACCCTACCGGAAAAAAAAAAGAAAAAAAAAAAAAAAAAAAAAAAAAAAAAAACCCAAATTTTGACTAAATCTCATTACTAAAAAGCAAAAAAAGATCCAATTTGAGCATTTTCTTTACCGAAATGAAAACCAAACCCAATGCTTGTGATGTTCTGCAGCTATAGCCGTGGCTGTAGTATCAGCTTTCAGGGTCTTCTTGGTTGGGTGGCCCACTGCAGTTGAATGGATTATTTTCTATGGTTTTCGACCCTTCAAGAATCACCTTTTATGTACGTCTATATATACATCATTTTCATCAACAATTTCATCCTGCATCAGTTACGAAAACTAATTAGCACTTTGGTATGAAAACATGGATTACATTGTGATAAAATGTGAACCAAAATAGTTCTAGAGTTGCCATGATAAAACGGTTAGATAAGAGGTCAAAACAGGTGGCTCAAGTTTCCATCCATTTGATAAATAGTCCGTGTGGTAAGCGATCGTATAACGCCATTTGATAAATAGCCCCTGTGGCCCAACGTTTTAACTCTATATCACTTTCATATAGATGTTAAGCAACCACTGTGTAAAAAAATGAATAAAAGTTTGTCTCGACCTCCTCAAGGGTTGCATCGTACTCGATTGGTGATGCAACAATTCTCCAATTTTGTAGCTGTTGAATCACCTCCACTGGTTTCTGGAGCTCCATGGCCCTTCCAACCATTTTCACTGCAAACATTAAGGCATCATCGTCAACCATGATCAACAAACTAATAATAACAAAAATTACATGCTGCCCCATATCAGATAATCACTTTCCAAAAAAAGAGCCAAAGAGCCAAAGAGCCCAGAATTTGTTTGAAGCAGCTCATACGACACTACATTAGTTAATTCTGTTATAGAATAATAAATTAACCATAAAATACCTAAATTTGTTTGAAGTAGCTCATATTCAGGGTTCACAAGCTTACATGAAACTGAAAAGGCAATTAAGCTCTATTAACTTAAGCTTATAAGGCTTTTGGGGCCCCTTAAGCTTATAAGCCATGACTAATTTTTTTTCTTCAGAAATCCAGCTTATAAGCCATAACTAACCAAACCACACATAAATCAGCGCGCAAGAACCACCAAATTCACTAAAAAACATAAGTCGATTTTAGAAACAGTTTTAATCAGAATTACATACCTTGATTAAAAAAATTAATGGCAACGGCACTTCATCCTCTTTTGCAATCCATCCATCCTACTCAAAATAGTTGAAACCTGCAATTAAACATAAACATGAATAAAAACACAAACTTTTTATAAAAAAAACTAAAAAGTAACTGGAATTAAAAAAATAAAAAACCCTAGATTTTTAAGACTGTACCTGTAATCAATAAGCTTACCTACTAACGCCCGCATCTCTTAGTAACTGATTTTAGAGAGAGGCGGTGAAGAGTCTGTAGGTGATTCTAGAGAAACCCAGACTTTTAGAAAGAGGCGGTGAGGTGTATGAAGGTGATTTGCAGATTTTATCAAACAACATGGGCTAACTCGCGATTTTGGTTGGGCTGCAAAGAAACGGGCTGGGCTCCCACAAAGATGACGCATGAGAAACGGCGCCGTATTAAACGGCAAATTATATATATAGTAATACTAACATACAACAAAATACTAGTAATTACTTAGAAATGAATGATGAAATTATGAGTTTCTTATTAAATTCACACTTTCACTTTCATTGTAATCATTCAGAATTTTGTAATCTCTCAATCTCTCTGCTGTAACAAACAACTCACTATTCTAATAACAAATCATCATTGATACGAATCTCTTTTCTTACTTATGAGTTTCCTATTAATGTTGAGTTATTTACCATTTCATTATTGAAATCTAAAGAACAAATCAAGAGCACAATCAATTGTCTTTTTAGAAAATGTAAACTCGCCCTTTTGGTTTGTCCTTATAACTTTTAAAGTGTAGGCGCAATCTTGTTAAAAACTTACAGCACACATCCGGTCTCCAGCCAAAGTGAAATGACTAAGGTACAGGTATGGTGGTTTAAAAATTGGTTACACTTATAATCTTATACATTAGCTTTGTAAGTATTAAACGATCTTTGGTGATTGTTATTAGATCATAATTGTGTATGTGTTGCTTTAAATTGCAGGCATTGTGTGTGATGAACCACCCGAACAAGTTTAGAGCTTGCGAGTTTCTTATCCAGTTCCATGAATAGGAGTGTGGGGATAAGATAATCGTTTTTTCCGACAATATTTTTTCACTCGAGAAATATGCAAATAAACTTCACAAACCAATGATTTATGGTCAAACAAGGTCCATTCATGCTTACAGATTTTAAAACAACCTTTAACTTTGCATGTGTCCAAATGAGGAACGTTATATTTCTTGTGCAGCCACATGGAAAGGACAAAGATATTATAGGCTTTCAAAACCAGAAAGGATTTTAACACTGTATATTGGTGAGAATTCTATCAATATTCCTGAGGCAATTGTGATTCGGATTACGTCACATGCTGATTCAAGACGTCAAGAAGCCCAACGACTCGGGCGCATTCTTAGAGAAAAGGTACTTTTGGTCTTGATATCCTAAATTCCTATTTTGCACATAAAGTTGTCCGGTCTAGTGAATTCAAATCATTGGCATTTTTTGTAATGTTTTTATCGAGTATAGGGTACTCTCCAAGATAGAATGGCGGGAGGAAAAGAGTAAAACATTGCCTTTTTTACTCCTTAGTATTTACAGAAACACATGTAACATAAGTAACGGTTAACTGTTAATGAGCTTTATAACCTTAAAACCTTTTTGTTGTGATTGGAATTTGCAAAGCCATAGTATGAGATGGCTTTTTTTAGACGCAGGAAATGTACTACTCAACTAAGAGGCAGCAATTTCTGATTGAACGAGATAATTCTTTAGTTTTAGCGCTTAAGAGAGTGTCACCCAATGTCACGTATCTGATTTTTTGTTTTTTTACTGTCTAATAAACAGGTGATAACAAGCCTGCCTCCACCAGGCAGAGGGGCCGAATCATCGTCAGGAGGATCAAAATCAACTTCTTGATGAGGTTTCACTTAATCATATCTTGTCATACTAAAATAGTCACTTGAAGCTTGAATCTATTAGGGTGCTTACTTGTTTCTATGACAGGTTTTAAGTGCTTGTGATGATGCAGTAGGCACGGAAATACTGAAATTTGATACAGATGACATAGCACATCAAAAGGCCCGACTCCAGAGATCATTGAGTGTCAGTCTATCTAACATAATTAATTGCTTCATTGTTCTTTTTCTCTTTGCAGGACTGGATAAAAAGTCAGTGTTGCAAAGGGCAAGCCCAAGGATCCAACAAAGAGACATCAACTGCTTAAGAAGCGTTTTAGTCGGAAATAACATCTAATATGAAATAAAAATTTATTTTCTTGTAAATACCATAATAGTTCGCCTACCCAAATATGTTCCACTATATAGCCGCCATGAAATGTTTTTAAATACAGACATGGAGCCTTGTTGAGGATGATTATGTGTTTCATACTAGGAAATACTTTAGTGTGTTACCTAAATCATAATGAGGACTCATTCCCTAATGATATTGAAGATTTCACCAAGCATTTGCTCTTGTAAGGACACTTTGTAAAGGCAAGGCACGTAAAATATCTGGTCAACCAGCCATTTTCTTTCGGGCAAATCGCATAAAAGGGTACTACACTTATGTTTAATTTCAATCTAAGGTATCCGACTTTTTTTTTCTTAATTTAAGGTATCAAATTTTTTAAGTTGTGCAATCTAAGGATTTTTTTTTTTTACCCAATGATCAGGTAACCGGTCATTAACCCAAATCCAAACGGTCACCTTCTTCAACATCTCATCGACCATCATCCAAAGCATGCATAAAAACCATTGTATTATGTGCATAAAAAACTTGTACAAAGAATATATATGCAATTATTCATTTTGGGAGGGATATATATGCAATTTGGCCAATTTTTTTATCACAGCCAATCAAGCCAAACCAATGCATAATTGTCTAATTAAAGGCTTTACAAACCGTTGACTTCTCTTATCACTTGCTTACCGATCACCAATCTCCAAATTATTTACATACAAATATATTTTCAGATTTTATAAACAGAAAGTATTGTATGTGACTTGTTCTTGAAAAACTATTTCAATATCGTAAATAACAGAGGACAACTAATGTTTCAATCATATTATTAGTGCTTCTTTTAAAAACTTTATTATTTTATTAGTTTGTAAAAAATAATCGGGATATGATCCAAAAAACTATTGGCAGCATAAATTATGTTTTTTTTTTTTTTAATAGTTGGTTTCTACGCTAATTCAATGAGAGCTATGGTTGAATTTGGTCTGCTGTTGTAAAAATATATCATGAACAAATTGAAATTTCGAATTAAACCTTCTAATTTTTGGTGAATTTGTGAGGTTGAAGAAGAGAGCTGTTTGGGTTTAGATGTAACTAAGTTAATATCCATAGCGGCGCAGCTTGTTTCTCGTTTACCTTCTACCACTATATATATTCTATTTTGATAGAAATATAAAATGGAAGCAATAAAAAATAAAAATAAAAAAAGTTATTAGGGTGTTTGGATTTAGGTGTAACAAATAGATAAAAGGGTGTTTGGAGTGTGACCTGCTAACTAGATATTTAGGACCAGGAAATTTATTGATTGCTCTGGATTGAAAAAAAAAAAGAAGATTGACACCTTAAATTGGGAAGAAAAAATATTAGTATCTTTAATTGAAATTGAACATAAGTTTAGTATTTTTTTTATACGATTTGCTCTTTTCTTGCACAGTTTCAGAAAGTAAGCAAAAACAATCGATTGAAACCCCATGCTTTCCAAAGGTAACCTTATCGTTCGTCGATGTTCAAGAAAACAAAAATATGTTAGGCGGTGATATGTGAGTTTATTGTTGGCACGTGAGGTGCACGTTAGTCTTCTCCACTCACTCAATTACTAAGGCTATGTGTAATGGGGCGCTAGGCACCCCATTTTTGCCCCGTTCGCGCCCCACTCGCGCCCCAAACCAATACATACGGGCGCTAAAGCCCCTAAAAATGTCGAGGGCGTGAGCCAGCTCGCGCTGGTGCCCCTCGTTTTTTCCGAGAAAAATAGCCGTTCAACGGCTTTAATTTTCAAACGTTAACTTTTTTTTTTCTTTTTTTACCCACAAACTTTTTTATATAAACCTCATTTTACAAACATTTCAAACACACACAAATCTCTCACTCTCTTTAAATTATATAAAAACACACTTTTATAAAAATTATGGATTCTCCAAGCTCTTCATTCCTTCTTCAGTCTAGTTCGGACGACGAGATCTCGGACATGGAACAAGAAGCGGTTTCTATTGCGTCGATCGCGTTGACTAAATTGAGAGCTAAAAGAAGTGACACACCGATCCAACGAAGAGCAAGAGTTGAACGTGACCGTTTCGAAGCCAACAAACGGTTGATGAGAGATTACTTTGACCCGAACCCAAGGTATAAAGAGGAAACATTTAGGCGACGTTTTAGAATGAGTAAACGGTTATTTTTGCGTATTGCGCATGATTTGGAAGAGCAGTTTACATATTTCCGACAAAGAATCGACGCCACGGAAAATTTGGGGTTCACGTCAATTCAAAAGTGTACTTCGGCTTTGCGTGTGCTTGCTTACGTGTTCACCACCGACATCAATGACGATTATTTAAAAATGGGAGAAAAAACTTCTCGGGACACACTCGAAAATTTCACAATAGGTACAACATTTTACAAGAGTATTTTTTTTTTTTTTTTTTTATAGTCGTTTTTTTTTTTATAATCGTATTTTTCTTTTCATAATAGTATTTTTTTTTATACATGCGTTTTTTTTTTTTTTTTTTTTTTTTTTTTTTTTTAATGCTTTACTTTATTTATTATTTTTCTTCAATTTATTTATATGCGTATAGGAATAAAAGATTTGTACGAGGAAAGGTATTTAAGGAAACCGACGAGTAGTGATTTGATGCGTTTGTATGATGTTCATCAAGAAGTTCATGGACTACCGGGTATGTTGGGTAGTATCGATTGCATGCATTGGGAGTGGGAGAACTGTCCAACCGCGTGCCGTCTATGGACAAAGGATAAGATTAAGGATACAATGCGATGTTGTCTTATTTTACACAACATGATTTTGGAGGATGACGGGAACGCGTATTGTCAAGATTATCAGCCGGAAGAAATTGGTTTACCAATGCCGGCATTATCGCATGCCGAAGCTATTGAAAACTCCATTTACATGCGAAGTCACACGAACCATTACGCGCTCATGCAAGATTTGATCGAGGAAGCATGGATCAATCGGAATGTGACGAACAATGAGGAAAACAACAACAACAACAACAACGAGTAGTTTTTAATCTTAGTGTTTGTTTGAATTAAATTTAATGTAATGTTTTTTTTTTTATTATTATTAATAAAATGATGTTGTCTTTTTTTTTTTTTTTTAATTGTTTTAATTGTATGTCTTGTTTTAATTTAAAATGTATTATTTGGTTGAATTTAAAAAAAGAAAAAAGAAAAAAAAAAAGTGACACATGCCAGAAAATGCCCCACCCACCATTACACATCTAAAGCTTTGGAGCCCCTTTGCTGACTGGACTGCCATATGTCAGAAAATGCCCCATGGTGTGGGGCTTTATGATTATACATAGCCTAACTTTGGTGCCTAAATTCTGTTCAAATAGAAATTGTGTTTAGTTCATAAATAGCTATTGATTTCTATTCCAGTAATTCCCTGTAACATTGTAACAAACTTAGTTACATTGATAATCGATTACACTTTCGACTTGATCTATTTTTTATCCTTGATTGTCTTTAACGAATCTTAAGTGATTTCTACTGGTGCATATTAGAATATCGATCCAAAATATTAAGCGAGAGTGACTGTCGACTTTTGCTATAAAAATATCTTGCAACTTTTGAGTTTTTCCTATTATTGCCTTCAAATAATTACAAAAGTTGCTATAGATATTTTGGTTATATTTTCTTTCTCCTGATTTGTATCTTTCTCATCATCTCGTTGTTAATCAATAATGCATTCTTGCATCGACATGAAAGTGTGGTGTGTAGTGTGTACATGTGTTAACAACTATTGGGCCAAAATATCTCCTTTTAATAAAACTAACCATATTTTTATAAAATTGTAAGTTGTAACTGATATAGGTGATTTCTAAGCGATCATAAAATTCTAAGTTATAACTGATATACCGGATTTCTAAGCGATCAAACTATAATTATAGCGATCACTTGTACTTTATGTTAATGGCATTCCTTTAAAAATTTAGCCGAGCTATATTTTTCCAATAACTTCGATTCCTTTAAAAATTTGTTTTGTTTTATTTTATTTTATATTTTATTTTATTAGTATATTTTATTTTATATATTAACATTTACCAAAATAGATTCATTGTTAATGAACGGTAATCTATCTTGTTAAATGTCAAAAACACCCCTAAAACGCCCCGAAACTAATAAGCTTCACACCCTTTAAGTTTAGTCTTTTAACAAATTAATCCTTAAACCCTACTAAACTCTATCTACTAAATCCTTTATATCATTGTCTTTATTATTGCTAAAAAAAATTTAGAAAAAAAACATATTAATGTTAAAGCTTTGTTTCGTAACTAACTAAAACTTGTTATTCCACTACATCATGTACAAGCAACAAAATTTTGAAGCTAAAAAGGCAAGTCATACAAAGGACTTGTTATTCCACTTAACACATCGTAATATCTGAGATGACCACCTCCCCACTAAAAGACTATATTCTTACGACCATTGTTAGCAGTCAATTGAATGGGACATATTAAGCATCTAAATTTATACACTTGTACCATACTAGTTATGAATGAAAAATCAAACTATTAAAGCCCGGTTTCTTACTGAAAACATGACTCTATTTCTTTCTTGTTATAGAGCCCGGTTTTTCTATTTTAAAACCGGGTTGTATGCTTTTGGATTTGACAGAAACGATTTTTCTAGAAACATGGCTCTATTCTAGAATTTGTAGTAGATGCCAATTTAAGGGACCATTTCCAATTCGTAATATTTTGGAGGCATTAACATCGACGACATTTTATATTTTTTGGGGTGGACCATTTCCAATTCATAATATCTTGGAGGCATTAACATCGACGACATTATATTTTTTGGGGTGTCAAAAATTGCAAACCTAATTCGCCTAGTCACGAAAGTGTCAAAATATACTCACCATTGTTTTGTCATGATTCTTGTGAAATATGCTCACCTATCATCTTTTCTATGAAATATCCCAATGTAAGAAAAGATGATATATTACGTCAAATTTGAATAATTTCTATATATCAAATATATGCGCGTCTAGAAGCATTATTTCTATTGCTTATAATCTAACATTATGAAGTAAGTTTAACAATTTGTAGCTATTTATAATGCATTTAGGATATTTATAAATAAAAATATTAATTTTTAAAACTTACACATCTAACTATATTTAGTTATTCACATATTTAAATTCTAAGCTACACTAATTGCATTTTAATTTACAATAATAACACATTAAATTTTAGTATTAAAACCAATGTTGCAAAAATCGTGAATCGGTACTGCGGCGGTCGAGGGCCGATTAGCGATTTTTAACCGATTAATCGACCGATTTTCTTGACTCGGCCGATTAATCGGCCGATTACCTTGTAAATCTCTCCAAGGTCCATGGCCGATAAGCGATTAATCGCCGATTAATCGGCCGATATGACCGATTTTTGCAACACTGACACATTAAATTTTAGTATTAAAACAGATGTTACAAACTTACAATAATATTAATGCAAATCTATAGTTGCTAATGGGTACTCACTGGGTATCTTTTAAGCTATAAATACATGCATTTAACATGTAATTAATACACTCAAACTTCATTTTTCAATCAAAAATGCATTTAATTAACATTAAATATGTTTAAAATTTACTATAATTAAATGTGATTTTCAATTGAATACACTCAAACTTTTCATATGTTTATACTTTAAAAGTTAGTCAGTGAACACCCGTTAGCAAATCCTTTTTTATTATAAGATCAAAATAAGTATATTTATCGATATTTATGTTTGTATTAATATATCTTACAGATTTAAACACACATTTACTTTTAAAAACTATCAAACCGGTAATTCGCCAAACACCGATATCTATCAATGCATGCCGTTTAAATATCATGAAACGACAAAAACTACATATTTGGTGCAGTTGTTGCTTTGTGTGGATACCATGCTAATGTTTCATGTTGGATTTGGTGAACCCATAACATGGTGAAGATAATCAATAACCTAACTACGTACTAATGAATGGTTACCGAATATCACTTGAAATTGTGTTATTTGAAATTGTGTTATCACTTTCCAAAGTAAACTATTCGACCCTATTGCCTGGGTATCACGGATATCTACTTGGGATAAGACCAAATGTTCGTTATTGAATTAGGCACAAATCAATAACACTTGCGCATCCAAGTGTTTATGTTTTCTGTTTTGTATTCTCATGCATGATTGATTTCCAATTTATAGGAAAATACTCATAGCTAGTCAAATGGAATTATGATGATTAATCGGCCCATTAATCGTCTCATAATTATCCCCATTATAGCCAATAGTGGTTACATGACCAATTAAACGTGGTCATAAATGCAGTTTTAACTGCCACTTGAATATGTTAGAGTAGGTACATACTCATTCCAGCAGTACTAACTTAGTACTAGCAGTAGTAATTCTGCTTCAGCAGTACTAGCAGTAGTAACTCTGCTCCAGCAGTACTAACTTAGTACTAGCAGTAGTAACTCTCTGAAGGATTGAACCTTCTGATGAGTTACTCCCAACCACTATTAGAGTCAGGGTAATCAGGGACTTAATGGGTGTACACTCCGTACCTCCAAACCCATTTCCAAGTATGATCATATCCCTCAATTGAACTAAATTTCCAACAATCCTCCCTAATTTAGTACAATTTTTTTTGCATGAAAATAAATATAAAACAAAACATGTGCATAAATGAAAATATCTTGAATATTGAATTCCCATCTTAGTACATTACACGTTCAAATACTCGAGAATCAGGGTGTTCTAAGAATTGAACCCTTCAACCTATCTGAATACCTGAAGATAAAATACACAAAAGTTTTCAAACACTTAAACGCTTCTGACACTAAATAAGCCATGTGTCCATATCCAATTCACAAATGTTGTAAGAGCCAAAAGTCCAAAGCTCATTGAAGCGGCAAAACTTCAACATTCATATAGGTGGTTCCTCTTTATTCATGCTTTTGGTTAGCACTTTTTCAAAGAAATTAACAATTAAGAAGTAACGACTTCATCCTCCTTTCCAGCAGGTTTCGAGCACAACCTTGGGATGATTGTAAAACATGTGCTCCAGTCCACTGAATGTTCAGCTTTCCACATTGAACTCAGCTCCCAAGTTTCCTCAGGAGGGAGTTGGGTGTCTTAGCATTCAGTGACTAAGTTGGACTTTAAACCCATCCCTTTAGCAGACTTTATAACCAAGTCTCTAGCCAATCCCTTCGTCAAGTGATCAGCTAAATTTTGTTGAGATCTAACAAACTCTATAGATACCACCCCATTCATGATAAGCTCACGAATCATGCTATGCCTGACACCTAAGTGTCTAGACTTCCCATTGTACATCTGGCTATAAGCCTTTGCCAATGTACCAGCAGCTGCTAAAGCCACAAATTCAGATTCCATTGTTGAACAGGTGATGCAAGTTTGCTTCTTGGATGCCCAAGAAATTGCACCTCCACCAAGTAGGAATACCCAGCCACTGGTAGACGAATTGTCTTCAGTGTTACTGATCCAACTTGCATCAGTGTATCCTTCTAATACTGAAGGATAACCAGTATATGAGAAACTATAATCCATAGTCTTCTTCAGATACTTCAGTACCCTTTGAACTGCTTGCCAGTGATGAGCACTAGGATTACTAGTATACCTGCTCAGTTTACCCACTGCAAATGCAATATCAGGCCTGGTACAAGTCATGACATACATCAGACAGCCAATCACCCTAGAATACTCAAGTTGAGATACAACTTTGTCAGTATTAGGCATCAGCTTCTCAGTTGTATCCATAGGAGTACTCACTGGAGTACAATCAAAGTAATTAAATTTCTTTAGTACCTTCTCAATATAATGAGACTGAGAAATTGATATACCATTACTTTCATGTTTGATCCTTATACCAAGGATAACATCAGCCTCTCCCATGTCTTTCATGGAGAACCTTAATGACAAAAATTCCTTTGTCAGGTCAACCTGATTTTGGTCAGTGCCAAAGATCAACATGTCATCAGCATATAGACAAATGATGACTCCTTTACCAGATTCATCAAATTTGCTATACACACATTTGTCAGACTGGTTAAGTAAATAACCACTTGACAAAACGACCTTCATCAAATTTTTGATGCCATTGCTTAGGTGCCTGCTTCAGTCCATATAAGGACTTAATCAGTTTACACACCTTGTTTTCATTGCCAGGCAAGATGAAGCCCTGAGGTTGGTTCATATAAACCTCCTCATCCAATTCACTATTCAAGAAAGTTGTCTTCACATCCATCTGATGAATAATCAGATTGTGAATTGATGCCAAAGCAATCAGCAATCTTATGGTACTGATACGAGCCACAGGGGCATAAGTATCAAAGTAGTCAATCCCTGACTTTTGTTTAAAACCCTGAATGACTAGTCTAGCCTTGAACTTTTCAATAGTACCATCTACCTTCATTTTCTTTGAAAATCCATTTGCAAACCAAAGGTTTGCAACCAGGTGGTAGATCAGCCAACACCCAAGTGTTTTTGCTCATGATGGAGTCCATCTCATCATTTATTGCTTCTTTCTAGAAAGCAACATCCTGGGACTTCATTGCTTCATCAAATGTTTTGGGATCATCCTCAACATTAAAGTAATAGGAGTGTTGGTCAGTGATGAAGCGAAAAGTGTACCGCTTTTAGGGGGTCATTTAAGCCCTAAATCGTATTTATTTGATCAAATATTGCCCTAAATCGTTCCTTTTGTCATTTTAGGTACTTTGGAGAAGAAATCTGGAAAAGGAAGCATTTTGGACGTTTTTGGAGCATAAAAGTGAAGAAAACGACAAAGTCTCCAAAGCTGCTGGAAAAGTACACGTGACGGCGTCAAGGATTGCTCCTGATGGCGTCACGGCTTGGCAAAAGAGGTGGATATGACAAATACACGTGACGCGCCAGAAAGTTTTGCAATGGAAGTCTGACGGCGTCACACTTTAAGGTGATCAAGGCCTTCACGGTTTAAGTTAAAGAGAGACGGCGTCAAGCACAATTCTGACGGCGTCAACCCTTGACGCGCCAGAGTGGATTTTGGAGGATTAAAGAGGGACGGCGTCAGGAAGACCATCCGGGAACCCTAGCCTGGGCGAGGTGACGGCGTCACCTCCTACAACGTGACGCCGTCAGCCCCTAAATTCTATATATAGTTTTGCAATTTTTAGTCATTAGTGTGCAACTTTGTGAGGAGAAACCCTAAGACGAATTTTCTGCCATTTTTAAGGGTTTTATACCCTTGAATCTCCCATGTTTAATTGAAGATAAGTAATCAATTAATCATTCAATATGTCTATGTGTTGTTTGATTATATCTTGTTCTTGTCTTTTAATTAACATGCTAGGCTAGATTTATCTTGTGTTTGCTTAGATCTAATGAAACCTAACTATTGATTATTGGTTGTTGGTGTGTTATTAATTGTATTGGATGATTGTTTATCGATGTTAGGCTTAAAAAAACTGGCTAACCTCCTATACGGTAATTTGCTTGAACGTCTTAAGAAACATGAACCAATGCGTACTAAGGTTTTTATGGTTGTATTTAATGCATGAGCGAATTCTAGTGATCCCATGTTAGGAGCTTCTTAGCCGGCTCGACATAGGAGTGAAGTAGGAGCTTGTAGAGTTGGGGAAGTACGTACGCCACCCCACGATTGGTATTAAGGAATACACCCGTCATCCACGCAATTAATACACACTAATCAACCGGTTAAAGATAGTTAGGGAGTAAGGAAATCTAAGTAAACACATTTCTCTCCATATAAGTTCCACGACCTTTTTATTTTCAGTTATTTTATTTTATTTGCATTTGTAGTTATTTGGGTTAGTTGACTAGCAACTAATTCCGCCCACTCCTTCAAACCCGAGATTTTACTTGCTTTCATAAAAGTATAAAAATACAAAAAGAATCTTCCCTCACCCTTAGACCTATTAGAGTAGTTTTTCAATCCTAACGACACAATTCCCCTAGAGAACGATCAATCCCCCGGTACTTGCCACTTCACTATACTACATCGGTCAGGTACACTGCCTGGTGGGGATTGCAAGCTTCTCGAGATCCCTCGAGAGGTAAAACCTGTTGTAAGGTCGCAAAACCACGCATCAAGTTTTTGGCGCCGCTGCCGGGGAGTAGTTATTGCTTAGGTTGAAATTTATTTTTATTAGGTCTACTCATTAGATTCATATCTAGTGAGATTTTTATTAGCTTTCTAGTAGTCTATCTTTTCTTTGTGTCTTTGTTCATAAAAAAAAAAAAAAAAAAAAAAAAAAAAAAAAAAAAAAAAAAAAAAACCTTTCCATTGACTCTTCCGTTCACCATTATGGAGTACGCGAATCCACCATACTACCGACCACGAAATCCATTCGCCCCTAATGACATCTTGATGTTCAACCAATATCGAGATGAACCCATATATGATGCATGGACTCGTTTTAAAAACTTACTCCGAATAGTCCCTCATCATAGTTTCGATTTAGCATCCCTAACCCAAATCTTTTACGATCGTGTCGACCGATATGACCAAATGTGCATTAACGATTTTGCCAATGGGGACCTTAGGGAATTAAATGCTGAAGAAGCATGGGATACCATAGAAGATTGTGCCCAATATTATTATAGAGTAGACAACCCAACAAACGTTAGTACAAGTCAATTGACCACAAATTTCAAGGATCATGAAACAAGTTTGTTTGGGGATGAGGGTAGAGTTGAGCCACCTAGTTGCATGTCATGGTTAGGCACTACCATAATACAGGATGAACACATAGGTGATCTTGACACAAGGAATGATGAGGTAAGTAACATAAGCCCGCTAAATACCCCACAAGTCCTACCATCATTTGAGGCACACACACCGCCCGTGACTTACCCGGAGGAAGTAGAAGAGACTTTAGGAATCCCAATGGATGTAGAACCCTTGGACCAAGCACCACTAGAGGATATAGGTTTGAATACTTGTAATGATAACCTTACTCTTAGTTCTAGGGAATTTCCTAGTGTTGATGAGCCGGAACCTCAACCGTTACACAACTTTTCATCCTTAGATTTACATCTGGGAGACAAAAGAGGAACCGACCCACCCATAAACCAATATTATCCGGGTAGTTTTAGGATGAAGGAAGCCATTCACTCACCCCCTTCACCTCACGTGGCATATTTCCACCCTAAGGGTGTGTATCGCTACTTCCACCCGCACTTAATCCTAAGTGTAGGGAAAACCTCCCCTATTTCCGTTAAATAAAGGTAGAGTCAGGCTCGTGACTCGAACAAAAACAAGCGCTTCTTGGGAGGCAACCCAAGCTTTATTTGTTTGTTTGTTTGTTTGTTTGTTTGTTTGATTTTATTTGTTTCCGTATGCAAGTTTAATTGTTATTGTTTGTGCTCATGTTTCAAAGTAAATTGTGAAAATGCTTTATTTTGTTTTTAACTTCGTCTTAACTACATATAAAGGTATTTTGCAAAAGATAAGTGTAAGGGAATCCAAATTTGTTTACAAGAACAAGATTGAACATGAATCACAACAATATTAAATGAGCATGCATACTAGTAATTGTTAGAGTCAAATGCTTGTATCGAGTCATAATGAATATTTTGCAGGATTTCCAGGAAGTGAGGCATAGGTTTTTCCAGAAATTTTCCGGAAACTTAACATGAGAATTCTGTCAGATCATTTCTGACGGCGTCAGGCCTTACAACCTGACGGCGTCAGGTTTTAATTTTCTGAAATTTTTGAAAGTTTTGTTTTTCTACCGGAATCATAAAAAGTTTTTATTAAATCTCTAACTTATAAACTCCAGGAATCTGCAAAATAATCATTCCACAAGCATTATATCCTTATATAGATTTATCCCGCCGATGTTATGCAGGTTTTCGTGTTTGTTTTCTCAGGTTTAACAAGTTATTTTGGACAAGGAGATGTATGTGGAATCAAGCTTTTGGCGCTGCTTTTGTCTTGGAGCTTCTACATTCTCTTGGAAGAAGATCTAACCATGTTACCCCTTTATCCACCGAACGAATCTGGGGAGTATTTGATTTAATTCTTTTACCTTATTTACTTTTACATCTTGTTATTTGAACATTGGGGACAATGTTCATCTTAAGTGTAAGGGGGGGGGGGGTAAAGTACGATACTTTAGAGAATACAATTGCGCTTGAATTTTGTTTGTTTAATGGTAGATGTGTATTAAAACTGAGAGAAATACCTGTTAAGGCAATTTTAGTGCCAAATTTAAATTTTTTTACAACATATAGGAGTGAAACTTTGATCTTAATGAGCGTCTCACGGATAGGAGTTATATGACTAGCACAAAAACCGTACCACTAAAAAAATTTTCCACCCCCAAATATGTGAGGTTCGCCCCTAGAATTGGTAGGAAAAGCATTTATGCTATGATGTGTGTACCGGTAGCACTTAGATTCTAGAACTTGCGTTAGGACCATTCCGAGGCCACAAGTGAGACTACATTCGTGTAGTTAGATTTACTACATGATAAGAGGCATTAGGATTAACCCATTGTTTTACACCTGTGTTTTTGTTATAATTACATTGGCTACATTGGTTAAGTAATTCTCCCACACCCATTGCGTTGTACCCATTTTTGGTACACGATACCCCTAGTACACCCCTCAGAGCCTATCTTTTCGTTTCTAACTTTAAGCATTTTACTTAAAGGAAGAATTTGTTACACCCCACTTAAATGTACACCCAAATCGCCTTAGCCTACCTTGTATGCACTCATTTTTAGTGCATTATTGTGACAACATTTGTTTAAACCCCAAGTTAATTATCTAATTGATTACATGGTTGCTAAGTCGAGTCATATCCTTGTACATATTGTTTTGGGACGATTGGGACTCTTGGGTAAAGTACTAGTGTAATGCAGTAATGAGGAAGAACAACATTATTACCCCCATATGTGCTAAATATTTTAAAAGTACTCAAAGTGTTTCGATTATCTTAATTCGAGTCATTAGAATAGTTATTTGTAAAGTTATGTAAAAGTTCAAGTGTAAGGGGAATGCAACGCCCCTATGATGTATTATTTTGGATGGTAGGGCAAGAGTGTATGAAAAAAAAAAAAAAAAAAAAAAAAAAAAAAAAAAAAAAAAAAGTAGAAAAAACATACGGACTACCATCCCGTTCCATTTTATGTTTATTTTATCTTTTTGTTATTTCTTTCGTTAGCTTAAGTCGAGTCTAGTCTTGGCTTAGCAACGCCATATTGTACATGTAATTAATCAAGATCTTTAACTCGCCACCAGTAAAATATCCCTTATCCAACAAATCCGTGTTTATCATATCCCTACACCTAACGTTATAACCCGTTTAAAAGCCCTCTTTGATAGTTTATCTTAGGTGCTTACGCCTAGTGGAGGAGGTTTTTGATCCTTTCCCAAGCCTATGGTAATCTATTTTCTATGACAGGTAGTGAGAGATATTATCCATTTTCATTTATGAGATACACTTTTATGACACCTGAGAGATGTGAGTATCTAAACACTACTTGTGAGGTGCTAGTTTGTAATCTCCGTGTTTATTATGATTAGAGTGGAACGACTATTTGTTGTAATTACTTTTATATTAGCGTTAAATGACCCCTAACTTGTATTTTGATTAGAATAAAAGCGCATTTGCTTGAGGACAAGCAAATCTCAAGTGTAAGGGTATTTGATGAAGCGAAAAGTGTACCACTTTTAGGGGGTCATTTAAGCCCTAAATCGTATTTATTTGATCAAATATTGCCCTAAATCGTTCCTTTTGTCATTTTAGGTACTTTGGAGAAGAAATCTGGAAAAGGAAGCATTTTGGACGTTTTTGGAGCATAAAAGTGAAGAAAACGACAAAGTCTCCAAAGCTGCTGGAAAAGTACACGTGACGGCGTCAAGGATTGCTCCTGACGGCGTCACGGCTTGGCAAAAGAGGTGGATATGACAAATACACGTGACGCGCCAGAGAGTTTTACAATGGAAGTCTGACGGCGTCACCCTTTAAGGTGATCAAGGCCGTCACGGTTTAAGTTAAAGAGAGACGGCGTCAAGCACAATTCTGACGGCGTCAACCCTTGACGCGCCAGAGTGGATTTTGGAGGATTAAAGAGGGACGGCGTCAGGAAGACCATCCGGGAACCCTAGCCGCGGCGAGGTGACGGCGTCACCTCCTACAACGTGACGCCGTCAGCCCCTAAATTCTATATATAGTTTTGCAATTTTTAGTCATTAGTGTGCAACTTTGTGAGGAGAAACCCTAAGACGAATTTTCTGCCATTTTTAAGGGTTTTATACCCTTGGATCTCCCATGTTTAATTGAAGATAAGTAATCAATTAATCATTCAATATGTCTATGTGTTGTTTGATTATATCTTGTTCTTGTCTTTTAATTAACATGCTAGGCTAGATTTATCTTGTGTTTGCTTAGATCTAATGAAACCTAACTATTGATTATTGGTTGTTGGTGTGTTATTAATTGTATTGGATGATTGTTTATCGATGTTAGGCTTAAGAAAACTGGCTAACCTCCTATACGGTAATTTGCTTGAACGTCTTAAGAAACATGAACCAATGCGTACTAAGGTTTTTATGGTTGTATTTAATGCATGAGCGAATTCTAGTGATCCCATGTTAGGAGCTTCTTAGCCGGCTCGACATAGGAGTGAAGTAGGAGCTTGTAGAGTTGGGGAAGTACGTACGCCACCCCACGATTGGTATTAAGGAATACACCCGTCATCCACGCAATTAATACACACTAATCAACCGGTAAAAGATAGTTAGGGAGTAAGGAAATCTAAGTAAACACATTTCTCTCCATATAAGTTTCACGACCTTTTTATTTTCAGTTATTTTATTTTATTTGCATTTGTAGTTATTTGGGTTAGTTGACTAGCAACTAATTCAAGTCAACTAATTCCGCCCACTCCTTCAAACCCGAGATTTTACTTGCTTTCATAAAAATACAAAAATACAAAAAGAATCTTCCCTCACCCTTAGACCTATTAGAGTAGTTTTTCAATCCTAACGACACTATTCCCCTAGAGAACGATCAATCCCCCGGTACTTGCCACTTCACTATACTACATCGGTCAGGCACACTGCCTGGTGGGGATTGCAAGCTTCTCGAGATCCCTCGAGAGGTAAAACCTGTTGTAAGGTCGCAAAACCACGCATCAGTCAGAGACCCCATCCTTTGTACCTTCAATTAGAAATAATTGATACTCAGGTCCAAATGACTTTTAAGTCCTGATCCTTTTGCTCTTTCTAAGCTCAGATTCAGGTTGATGTACCACAACCTCATCAGAGACCTCTGAAACACCAATGTCATTAGTTCCATTTGAAATCCTTTGACTTGGTCTAGGGACTGATGAGAACCTGTTCTCATCAAAGATTGCATCCCTTGATTCAATTATTGAGTTAATTGAAACAGACTCATTAGGTTCAATAACATATAACCTATATGCCTTGGAATGCTCAGCATATCCAACAAAGATGCATTTAATGCCTCTTTCACCCAAAGTTTTCTACTTTGGATCAGGGAGTCTTACAACAGCCCTACAACCCCAAACCCTGAGAAAGTTCAGGTTGGGTTTTCTTTTAGTCCAGAGTTTATAAGGGGTAACTTTGTTCCTTTTATTGGGAACCCTATTCAATAAATAGCAAGCTGTTAACATAGCTTCACCCCAGAACCCTTGACTCAGTCCTAAATAGGACAACATCGAATTAACCATCTCCTTCAGTACCCTATTTTTCCTTTCAGAGATACCATTTTGCTGTGGAGTATAGGGAGCAGTCGTTTCATGGATTATACAAACAGACTGAAAATACAAGGTATCCATGTACTCACCTCCCTTATCAGCCCTTAATCTTTTGATCAGGGACCCAAGTTGCTGTAACACCCGTTCTCCGGGTACAAATAGGCCCCACCCTAGATGAAATTGACCAAAGGCCTTAACGTAACCGGTTAGTCAACGAATGTTTCATTGTAGTCAAACCCGGTAGTCAACCTTGTGGTCAAAGAATCTGTTATAAGATTATGGGAAATGTTATGTGACACAAATATAAAGGAAATAGACCTAAAGGGCTTAAGTTGTCATAAGCCATATGTGTTATAATATGTAGTGTGGCCAAAGTAATAGAAAATGGACTTAAGGGACGAATTGTGCCAAAGGGCCAAAGTGGTGCAAGATAAATATCTAATCTATCCATAAGTTCTAGTCATTTCCACATTATTCAAGGGTGTTTGTGGGTTGTCGGCTTAGAGAGAAAAAGGGAGGGAAGAAGATGAGTTTGATGGCTTAGGGAGGATGATGATGAAGTCCTTATGATTATGGTCATCCCTAGCAATGATTTTCCAAGTAAGTAATCTTCCTATTTGGATTCTAATGAAGTTATAGATTATGAGGAAAGTGGGTATTCATCATATAATCAATGTATGATCATATGATGATGTAGAAAGGAAAGATGAGTATGTTTGATGGGTTATATAAACCCTTGATCATGGTATTGATGTATTATGTTAATAGGTTTTGATGTTAAGGGTAAAAGATGATGATGGAGGATGAATGATGATGAGGATGGAAGATAATGAAGCTCTTATTAGGCTTAGCTTGGATTCAAGGTAAGTAAACCGGCTATAAGATGATGTTATGGTGATTTCTATGCATTATGTGTTTATGTGTATATATATGTTAAGGTTTATGAATGGTTTGTATGATGATGTTATGTTAAAGTAAGAAAGGCTAGTTGATGTGTTAGACTAGAGGGGATTAAGGAAAAGGAAGGTTAAGGCTTAAGTGGTTAAGGTATGTGCTTATGTCTAATGTTGTAATGGGTTAATGGTTGTATAATATGTAATGTGTTGAATGAAGTATAATGTTATGTTATATCCGCTTTACTTACTAAGCATTCGTGCTTACGGTTTAAGTGTTTAATGTTTTGTAGGCTCATGTGTGATGCTATGGCTTGGACTAAGGTTAAAGGTTTGGATATGAGCAAGGATAGAAGGTTGGTAAGAAAGTATAGGTTAGGTAGATACCGAGCTCGTTTCAATGGTGTACCCCCGTTGGTCCTATAATGGGTTGAAAAGTGTAGCCCAGTGGCAAAATGTATGTCAAGGTCGTTGTAATGTTTTGGCAGCTAATCTTTGTGTCAAAGTATGCTTTAAGTGTTTATAGTCAAAGTTAAAGGGGCGTTTGGATTAAGTGTAAATATACCCATTTTGGGTTGTGAACGGGTCATGTGTCTATGGAACATGTTTAGTATGTTAAAGTAATGATGTTGGCCAAGTTTGGTGGACAAATGAATTGGTAAAGACCCGTCATCTTGTAAAGTACTATTCCGAGGGTCAAACGGTAAATGTTTTTGTATGAAAATGAGCCCAATGATATATTAAGTAAATCTAGAAGGTTTGGTGAAATATCGAGTTCGGGAGGTCGGGTTTCCAAGAACGGGACTTAAAAGTGGCTCCGGGCGGACAGTAGCCTCCATCCGATCGGATGGAGGTCCTTCGGCAATCTTTGAAAAATCATATCTTTTAATCCGTAAGTCGTTACGGGTCGCGCCACCCGCCGTTTTGAAGGTAATTGAGTCTAGTTTCATTTAAAAATAGTCTCAAGGTCTAAATATTTATGGATTTTTGTAAATGGTCGAAAGAGTAACAGAATGTCCATAAAAGTCAAGCATTTTCGCGCAAAAAGTTCAAAGTTTTTGGTCTAAGCGTTCACGGGGTGTAACAGTTGCAACTCAACTTCAGTTTTAAATACTTTGAATTTATCTAATGCTTCATCCTTAGTATGTAACAGATAGACGTAACAAAACCTAGAAGCATCATCAATAAATGTCACAAAGTACTTTTTGTTTCCCAATGAGAGAGTGGCATGCAAATCACACAGGTCACTGTGTATCAGCTCCAAGAGCTCAGTCTCACATTTTACACCCTAAAAAGGTTTCTTAGTTATTTTAGTCATCATGCAAGTTTTACACTTTTCAGTGTCCATGTCAAATGCTGGGATTAAACCATCCTTAGTGTAAGATCCTACGAAAATCCGTTATGATAACCTTTGTTAATTAATAATAACCTCGACTTACCGTTTAACAAAACCCATTTTTATGGGGAAATTTAAAATTTTCTTGTTATATTATTTTCACCACAACACGATATCACAACAATTACCGAATGTCGACACTAGCCCACGACTTATATTACGTAACGTAACCACTTCACAAGGACTAATATTTCATAAGTCACAAATTACAAACCTCACTAAATACTATTTAATTATCACTAATCACACCATTTACTCTAAACACATTTTACTTATTTTACTAACTTACACAATTTACCTTAACTATATTTTATTCTTTCATTAGCTACAAACCGATTTGGGCTGCTCTATTTTCTCAGGCCCAACACCAACTCACTTATACGCCACATCCAGCCCAACTCCCATGCTACCTTTTCTTTTTGTGATTCCATGCCTAGTTCGATCAGCCAAACCCCTCCAAAAGAACTCCTCGTACGCTCAAATACTAAGAGCGACCTACCCATATTTTTGTACCATATCATTCACGACCCACTAGACTTTACATGTGCCAAATTCCAGAATTCGAAGTCAAACATTGCTAAGATTTTTAAGACTCATTTGTTTGTCCCATTTCAACCAAATCCGACATACTTAAACCATCAAAACTCAACCATTTCGATATCCGAGTGTTTCTACGTTCTTCTAATAATACTTCTAACACAATGAAACATTTAAAATGAAGTTAGGACAGCAGTGGGTGAGTTAAGCTCACTAGTTCCATTTTTGAACAAGTTAAAATACCAAACGTATGAAGACATATACAATACAACAAACAAAGATAAAATCTTATCAACACCCTACCTAACAAATATCTCACATTGTCAGTAGAAATAACATAGGTGTCCATTCGGCTACAGTAGATACAATAATTGGTTAGGAGACTTTGATAGTCAACAAAAACGTGTTAAATCCTTCTATAAATTCGACCCTCCATTTGGCCACCCACACTACTTACCTCCCCTTTCTTTCACCTCTCACTAGCCAATTCAAAAGTCTAGTAACTTTGTCTCAACCCAGAAACGTTTATCTTCCTTTAAAAGAACCAGTCGACTAAAGAACTAAGCCCATAAAAGCGTGTCAAGCTCGAACTAGCAAGCCTACTGTCTCACTCTTAAGTACAGTCGACCTCCACAGCCTCTCCACCACCTTTAAGAGGTGTAGTAAGCGCCCTTTATCTCTTTTAATTTCATGTCTCACACTCCACATCACACTATCACATATCACGCATGCATATTTCGTTCTATATTCGAACATATCTTTTCTTTGTGTATAACTTGTACGTACTATATATAAAGTTTACAAACCCACATGGGTGTTGCATGTCACCACTGAGAAGGTTCAAGAATCATCACTCACCTCAGTTATACGTTTAAGATATTACACACCATGCATTAATACTTCGAACGTATAGCACATCTCTACTTTGAACATATTACATGCATAAACTTATTGTGAATCATGTGCACTGTCGAACACACTTTGTGAAGACTTAACAGTCACCTCACAACTCACTTTTACATTTAAAAGATCACCTCATGCATTGACCCTTCATTTCAGTCGACTATATATAGTGTAACTTAGATATACTCGTTATTTTATGCGAACCCAGTATATGTCGAAACTTCATTTTGGAACGTTTAGAAGTTGCCACTCACATCTCTCACACTACTCACATGATAGTATTGCATCGCATGCACTAACCAAACGCATAAACATTTTATATTACACGTAACATGTAAACGGGGAAACGCCATATATATATTCTAAAAGTTTTGCATACTAAAAACAGTCCCATGGCACCCTAAAGAAGACCTCAAAACTCGACTTTCAATTTAACGATCATGTCTTATCTACGTACGACCGGTTAAACGACCTAGCTAGCTACCCTTTTTACTTAGACCACTTGAAGTAACAATCACTACTTGACCTTAAAAAATGACCACAGCAACTCGTAAAACCCATGTTGAAAAACAATTACAATTAACTAGTGGGCTTATTAATATATCTCGTTAACAGGCCCAATGTGTAGAAAATAAGCAAACAACCGAATAAGCTAGTAAAATAAGCTTTAAAAATCTCAAATATAACTTATAAAAACACGCCCATCTTTTTCCTCACCATTTTATCACTTTTGGACTAAAAATGTAACGCGAGCTAACTAGAGGGACCAAAACTGCCAAATTGAGAAACTGATGGACTGAAGCTGTGAAAACAGTTTATAAAGGACCTAGATTGACATATCATTGAACTCCGAGCCTTATGTGGACATATGGACAAGATTTGGACTATTATGGACTTTGGACTTAACCGAGGACTAACAACGTAACGCAATCGCAGTTAGACTAAAAAGTATAAAATCTGAAAAGGACAAGGACCTATTTAATTTCACTTGACATACTTAGTGTATTTTTCATTTTGCACCCTTCACTTCATATGCATTTTACATTTTAAGTTATGCATTATTTAAAGTTTCGTTATTAGAAATTTAGTAACTTCACTTGCATATTATTTCAGCATAATTTGAGAAAGTAATATTTTGGGTCGATTAATATAAGAATCAAGATAATATTATAAATATATTATACTTTTAACTTGAGGCATTTTAAGCATATCACACTCATATCACCGATCAAATCGTTTTACGATTTCTCACATCACACTCACTGTTAGTAGTAAGTCAGAATCTTAGACTTCCCTTATATTCAGGTTTCGTATCGAAGACGTTTCCGTGATCGTTTCCATAAATCTAATAATTATATCTTGCCAGATACGCTCCAGGTGAGTTCATGGCCCCTACTTTTACCGGTTTTCTAACTATTTTTGGGGGAGATACATGCTTCGAAATATTTTACTCATTTATCAATTATATGATTTGTTTTGCAATACAATACTTTTATAAGTACTATGAAAACTCTTATGACTTACCGTGAGTCGTGGCCCCTACTTTTAACACTTGTTTTAATAACTCTTTTGGGGGAGATACATGCTTTAACTGTTTTAAGTTACTTATAAACCTTGAAAACTCTCATGATTTACTCAAAATCATCCACTATGCTATACATGTTTGAATCACCCTTGAGAGGAATATATGTTCGTTATATGTGCAAATTGCTTGTTTAGCGTAAACACTGAATTTGAAAGATAACATTTTAAACTACTTGATGTAACATGATGCTGAGATTTATGGTATGCATTCATATAACAAATGAATGTACTGTTACTTTGCTATGATATTTCTACATTTCACTAGAAATAATTGCCAAAACTAAAATTACGCATAATGAGACCTATTTGCCTAAGTTTACTTTATTGCCATAAAGTCCCTTGATCATGAGCCATTAATCACTGCGGTGAGCGCGAATATAGTGAACAGATTCGAAACCTGTTAGAGGCTGACGACCTATCCCACTAAATACTTGGACGGAATGCCTATATGGCTAGTCGTATTTAGTCGCGATGCACTATATTTGAGAAAAATAGGAATTGGCAAATCACCTATTAACACGAGGGCTATAAACACCCATCAGTAACCCTGGTGGGACACCGCCGTTTTACGGAAATTGTTAACGTTTTGCGTGTCATGAGGCTTAGGGCAATATAACTTTATGAATATATGAATGTTTCATATATATTAGGATACAGCTTTATTTAGTAAACCACCACTTTACACTGATAGATTTCAGACTCTAGACTATTAATTTCACTATGTGTTATGATTATGGATCCTGTACTTGAATTTTAACTGTTATCATATGTGACTTAAATGAGAATTCTACAAAAGACAACCCAAAATGCTTGGTATATCGTTACATTTAAAAGCTGACTCAACATTCTATTCCGAGCGTATAACGACGTAGCTCCTCTTCATTTATAATTTGAAACTTATGATTTTGGAGATCATACATGATTTGCTTGTGGATTTTTATTCAACTCATCTTATTATTGATTTCATGAAAAACTATTATTCATTTCGACAACCGCTATACACCTTTTAAATTCATTGAAAGAAAGTTATTTTCTATCAAACTCCATGAACTCACCAACCATTGTGTTGACGTTTTAAGCATGTATTTATCTCAGGTTCACAATGAGCAAGGATGGCATGGAGGAGCACGGACACTTATGAAGGCTATAAATATCATTCGAAAACCTAGTTAATAAACTTTGAAACCACGGGGACCTTACTTTGTAAACTCTGATATTCGAATGATAAATCTTTTAAAACAACTAAATTGTGATCGTTTTCTACTATTCAACTGTTGTGCCATGAAGTAACACCCAATTTAAATTCCGCTGCATATTATAAAATTGGGGGTGTTACACTTAGACATATCTTGCATCCTTTTAAAATGTACATGGCCAAGTCTAGCATGCCACAAGGTAGAGTCGTTTAGTTTAGAGGTTGAAATAAAGGCTGAATTAACAATATTAGTGACAATATAAAGCTTGAACATTTGATCACACAAATAGCCAAAACCTATAAACACACCATGTTTAGATAATATAAATTTATCAGAATTAATAACTTGTTTATATCCATGATTATTCAAAACACTACTTGAAACCAAGTTCTTCCTTATATCAGGAACATGAATAACATTAAACAAAGTTACAATCTTTCCAGAACTAAAACTAAGATCTACACAACCACGACCATGCACCAGGGCTGTTGACTCATTTTCCATGTGAAGAATAGAACCATCATTCAGTGACTCGTAAGTCTTGAACCAGCGTCTATCTTTGCACACATGAACAGTTGCTCTAGAGTCAACCCACTACGCAACATCATTATCCTGCACATAGTTAGATTCAGATACATATGTAACATAATAAATCTGAAAGGATTTATCAAACATATTCTAACCTTTAAGTGAGTTGGCAGAACCACCACTCCCTTAACCACTAGTACCTGAACCATTGGCTTTACCACCAACCTTAACACCTTTGCAATCCCTATTAATGTGACCAGTTTTGCCACATTTCCAACAAGTAGGTGTTGCCTTCTTGTTAGGGTCAGCCCTTATGTTATTATGATGTTTACATTTTCCCTTGTTGTCATTGTACCTGGTGGAGTTGTTATGTTCCATCATATTGACAGCAGATGTACCAATATCATTGCTACTCTTTTGCTTGTCATTATCCTGCGCCCTAAGGGATTCCTCAATACGCAGATGACTGCCCAACTAAACAAAAGTCAGTTCTTCTTTCTTGTGTTTCAAGGTATGCTTGAAATCTTTCCAAGAATGTGGTAGTTTGTCAATGATACAAGAAACTGAAATAGCCTAATCCATGTTCATTTTATGTTGTGTAAACCTTCCAAGTATACAAAGAAGTTCATTGTATTGTTCCATAACTGGTCTTGAATCAGTCATTTTGTAATTTGTGAAATTACTTACAAGAAACTTCTTACTTGATGCATCCTCAGCCACATATTTGGCATCCAAGTAATCCCATAGTTCTTTGGAAGAATCAACATTCTGATAAATATCAAAGAGAGAATCAGACATACCATTGAGGATTAAACCTCTGTAAATGTAATCATCATTCTCCCATTTGCTCCTCTTCCTCATTTGTTCCACAGTAGCATCATCACCACCATCAGGAATAGGAGT
This sequence comes from Artemisia tridentata subsp. tridentata, assembly GCA_021014915.2. Lineage (NCBI taxonomy): Eukaryota > Viridiplantae > Streptophyta > Magnoliopsida > Asterales > Asteraceae > Artemisia > Artemisia tridentata. Next base: position 303,600,998 of record CP139501.1, on the reverse strand, counting down.
GCTCAGAACATACACCACACTCATGCTTGAAAGCAAGAAGTGCATATTCTTCTGCCATCTCCTTAAGTCCACCCCTTCAAACTTATCAAACTTGGCAAAGTTTGAAGCCATGTGTTTCATAGCCGCAACAGCCATTGATTATCACAAATAGTTTACTCTAATTGTTGGATTTGGTGAGCCCAGAACAGGGTGAAGATAATCAATGACCTAACTACGTACCAATGAATGGTTACCGGATATCACTTGGAATCGTGTTATCACTTTCCAAAGTAATTTATTCGACCCTATTGCCTAGTTATCACGTATATCTACTTGGGATAAGACCAAATGTTCGTTATTGAATTAGACACAAATCAATAACCCTTGCGCATACAAGTGTTTATGTTTTATGTTTTGCATCCTCATGTATGATTGATTTCCAATTTATAGGAAAATACTCATAGCTAGTCAAATAGAATTATGAGGATTAATCGGCCCATTAATCGCCTCATAATTATCTCCATTATAGCAAATAGTGGTTACATGACCAATTAAACGTGGTCATAAATGCAGTTTTAACTGCCACTTGAATAGGTTAGAGTAGTTACATACTCATTCCAGCAATACTAACTTAGTACTAGCAGTAGTAATTCTGCTCCAGCAGTACTAACTTAGTAATAGCAGTAGTAACTCTGCTACAACAGTACTAACTTAGTACTAGCAGTAGTAACTCTCTGAATGATTGAACCTTCTGATGAGTTACTCCCAACCAGTATTAGAGTCAGGGCAATTAGGGACTTAATGTGTATACACTCCGTACCTCCAAACCCATTTCCAAGTATGATCATATCCCTCAATTGAACTAAATTTTCAACATTTCATAAACGACATCCGGTGAAAACAGTGAAGTGAAGTGAGAAATGATGCAAGTTTTACATAACTTTAGACGAATGTCGAACGTGTCTCTTAAGTTTTATGTTTATCGAAGGCACAGCCTATTCCCCCACCCCCCCCCCCCCCCCAAAAAAAAAAAAAAAAAAAACAAAGGGAACCCCCTTACTTTCTTGCGGTTTTATATATATAAACTATAAACCTGAAAGTGCGGAACATAAAATATAAAGTTTAATAAGTCAAACGTTTAAAACTGTCAGAAATATGGAACAGAAACTGACAAAAAACTGTGTTATACTAGAAATAAATGGGAGACAAAAAGAATCTAGGACAAAACCCCTCTGATGTGACATCATAAGGGGGGTTTGTATAGTGTCCCCTTATCGAAAGCCACAAATAAAAAGTGGGGTATACTATACAAACCCCCCCTATGATCAACGGTACAAATCGCGAAACACACAGTACAACACAATAATGCACATAATACAACTATTTAATGCACGCAATGATTTCAAACCCCCCATAACAAACTGACCTATAAAAAGTGTAGCCTAAAAACATGTGGGTGTAGGTGATTTTGAACGAATGAACGACTGCCCACCACGTGAGAAATCATTTTATCATTATTCGGAAAAGTGTCCTGTTTTCTTAAAAGACAACATTTGATGTGACCAAAAAAGTGAATTAACTTTCCACGTAATATCAAAAATCTTGGGGGGAGTTATGAAGACGGGGGTTATTTGGTTATAAAGACGGGGGCTATTTTTTAGTGTTTTTTTTTTTTTTTTTTTTTTTTTTTTTTTTTTTTTTTTAATTTTGTTTATATCAAAAAGCTATAAATCTGAAAGTGCGGAACAAAAAATATGAAGTTTAATATGTCAAACGCTTAAAACTGTCAAAAATACGAAACAGAAACTGACAAAAACTGTGCTGTACAGGAAAAAAATGGGGGACAAAAGGGGAGACAAGGTGTCTGCCACCCTTGTCCCCCGTATGTATAGTACAGCCAAAAATCTTTGGCCATTCAAATATGTTCGAATTATTTGGTATTTATTTCCCACTACTACTTCTTATTTATTCAATTTTTTCTTTGAACTTTCAACACATGCTTTTAACGGTAGAAGATGGATATCATTTACAACATACACAACTGCGTTTTCATCTTTCAACATTATGCATCAACCAAACGGTCGTTTACTTCTTTAAATTGTTGTCTGTCTCCGTAACTTGACTTGGTAGGCAAATTTTTTCATAACTATCATCACGTAGGATCGAGTTAACAAAACAAGCACATGTTATATACTTAACTTAACCTGGGTTTGCAATTGGTACAAAAGTTTATTACGTAGTATAAAAACATTGAGGAATTCCCCAAAAACAGTACTTGAATATGCGGAGAAATGTGTATATACAAAAAACAAAAAAAACAATGTTTTTTTTTTTGGAACGGCAGATTTTAAATAACACTAGCAAGAAGCTAGACAAAAAACATTACAAAGAAATAAGAGAAGGATTTTTTAACAAATCTATCCAACTAAATTTAGTCTTGCATCTATATCTACACCACTGAAACGAACGGGCCACAATATCATAAAAAATGACCGCTTTGGAAGTAATGCCCGACCCAAAAATGAATTTATTCCGAAAACTCCACACAAGCCACCACATAACATAGAAAACACCTTCCAACATCTCTTTATGCTTACGCGGGATATGAAGATTCAAAACCAAAGTAACCACTCCTCATACGATGACAACTCCAAAAAACCGACATCCCACCAAGTTACGATTTTACAAAATATATATCTTGCCATAGGACACGCAAAGAAAACATGATTAGTAGACTCAACACTCTTTCCACAACTTGGACAAAGATTGGATTGAAGCTCCAAGCCTCTTCGAGAGAGATTAAGCCGGGTAGGTAAAGCGTTTAAACTAACTTTCCAAGCAAGAACATTAACTTTAATAGGAATAACATTGGTTTTAGACGAAACATCAGATATCAAATGGTTATTATTTTAAAGGAAATTGATAAATTATCCTACTTGATGTGCCTAATAATCCTCCTACTCACATGATCTTAACAAGTGTTAGAACTGACGGTTTGGATGTAGAAAGTAAATGAGTGAAAAAAAATATATAATATTGTTGTGTGTAGAAGGATATTGTAGGAGGCTTTAACAATGCTCTATTTTAAAATACATGTTTCCAATGGATAATATGAGTATACAATATTGTTTAAGCATGTTTTGAAGAAGGGATTTGTTATACGTACCCCCTGTCCTACCAGAAAAGGGGGTAAAAGTACAATAGATTTTTTTGTCCCCAGTTTACAGTATAACACTTTTTTTTATCAGTTTCTACTTTTTTTTTTTACAGTTTAATACTTTTACCTTGTTAAACTTTATATTTTTTGTTTCGTACTTTCAGATTTATAGTTTTTTAATATAAAAAAATTATAAAAATAAAAAAACCGAACTTGTAAAAGGAGGGGTCCTTATAACCTATCCTTTTGAACTTTGAAGAAATATTACAAGTTTCTTGGTCATGAAAACATTATGATGGTTAATTTTCATGTTGGAAAAAGTAGATACATTTACCTAGAGGCTTATAAATTAGTAGCAAAATAGTAATACTATATTCTAATCTGAATTGAAATGTGAATATGACTTCGATTTCACATATCGTGATTGTCATTTGACAGAACAATTTTGAAAATATATACAAAATATTTTGAAATTTCATAATGAGTATATACATGTGGTGTTGAGGATGAAACGACCAAAAAAGATGATAAGATTTATTATCAACCAACCAAAAACAAAAGCGATGACACAAGTCCACGTAGGAATGAAACATTACCAGCAGTTATGAAATTGTGCAAAAACCATTGACTACAAACTTCATGTTCCATTAGATTTTAAAATCTTAAAATTTAGATACAAAAATCATTGGGAAGCATTAATCTTGCTCTTTTGTCAAACCCACTTTAGGCATGTGTTAACTAGTTAACTAACGTTGTTATCTCCTCTTAACACATAATTACATTACAATGCTAAAAAAAAAGTATTTAAATGAGTAAATTGCAAAAATCATCCCTGTGGTTTGCCAAGATTGCGAAAAGCGTCTCTGTGGTTGGCTAATTGAAGGCGGCCTCCCTATGGAGGAAAGTTCTGATCATTTTGGTCCCTGATTTTAACTGCCGTTAAATGAATTCTGTTAGAAGTTACACGTTTAGCCCTTTTGGCCAATGGCTGTTGCAGCGTCCATCCTTTAAACTAACGACCGTTTATAATTTTAAATTATCGGTTTATTTAAAAATTTTCGATCTTTTATATACATTTTTATATATGTTTTTATACACTTTTATATACGTTTTTATATACATTTTGTATACTTATTTATACACGTTCTTATATATGTTTTTATATACATTCTTTACGGTATTATATGCGTATTTATAAAAATACATACGTTATTATATACCTTTTTATATACGTTCTTATATACATTTTATATGTTTTTATATACCTTTTTGTATACGCTTTTATATACCTTTTTGTATATGTTTTATATACGTTTCAATACACGTTTTTATTTACGTTTTCTTATGCATTCTTATATACTTTTTTTTACTTTTTATATATGTTCTTATATACGGAGTATTTTCATACGTTTTTATAGACATTTTTTATACGTTTTTAAATATGTTTTTATATACATTTTTATACATTTTTGTATACGTTTTTACATACGTTTTTATACACGTTCTTATATATACGCTTTTATATACCTTTTTTGTATACGTTTTTTTATACCTTTTTGTATACGTTTTTATATACATTTTTGTATACGTTTTTATATACGTTTTTGTATAGGTTTTTATGTACGTTTTTATAGGTTTTTATATACGTTTTTGTATAAGTTTTTATATAAGTTTTTGTATATGTATATATACGTTTTCGTATACGTATATATACATATATAAAATCGTCTAAAAAAAGTATATGAAAGCGTATACAAAAACGTATAAATTTATATAAGAACGTGTATAAAAACGTATATAAAAGCGCATAAACACGTATATAAAAAAGTATAAAAATAGCATATATAAAAAGTAAAAATATATATAAAAAGTACTCCGTATATAAGAGCATATATAAAAAGTAATATATATATATATATATATATATATATATATATATATATATATATATATATATATATATATAAGAATGTTTAAAAGATGTATATAAAAATTTGAATAAAAAAATATATTAAACATCTACAAAAACGTATATAAAAGCGTATACAAAAACGTGTATAAAAACATATAAAATGTATATAAGAACAAAACCCTTTACCCAAAAAGAACGTATATAAAATGGTCTATAATAACGTATATAAAATGGTCTATAATAACGTATATATTTTTATAAATAAGTATATAAGACCGTAAAGAATGTATACAAAAACGTATATAAGAACGTGTATAAAAAAGTATACAAAATGTATATAAAAACATATATAAAAACCTATAAAAGCGTATATAAAAAACGTATATGTTACTCCCTCCGTCCCATATTAAGTATCCACTTTCCAAATGCACAAAGTTTTAGGAAATTCCACTAACTACACTCTCCACCAATCAAATATCACTATTACCCACTAAAGTCTCTTCTCATTGGTTGAAAATATTCCCTGGACACTTAATTTGGGACATCTCAAGATTCCATTATGGACACTTAATATGGGACGGGGGGAGTATGTTATTATAAAAATGTATAAAAAAGATCGAAATTTTTTAAATAAACCGAAAATTTTAAATTATAAGCGGTCGTTAGTTTAAAGGATAGACTCTGCAATGGTGTTGGGCCAAAAGGGCTAAAAGTGTAAACTTTAACGGAATTCATTTAATGTCAGTTAAAATCAGGGACCAAAATGATCAAAACTTTCCTCCACAGGTAGGCCGCCTGCAATTAGCCAACCACAAGGACGCTTTTTGCAATCTTAGCAAACCACAGGGACGATTTATGCAATTTACTCTATTTAAATCGACGGTTGATCTATGTTTTCTTTTACTAGCCCTAGTAGGTACGCACCATCATTAAAAAATATCAAAAACAAGACATTGATATAACAATATACATTTGATTATCGGTTTTCTTAAGACAACTACTAATTAAGTTAGCATATAATTTTCTTACTCTCTGTGTATGTTGCATCAATCAATATGTGCAGGGGTGGACTAAGGTCGGTATCGGATGCACAAACCTTTTTATGAGTAAGAAAAAAAGAAATGAAAAGTACGATTTTATTAAAACTAGTATAAATAAATTAATAAAACATGTATTTATAACTAAACAAATCTGTATTTGTGTAACACAAAATTTTAAAACCAGCTTCATTTTCTCAAAATTTGAATTTTTAACGAAAATTTACGTTCGACGATAAACATACATCGGTTTTCATGAACCCCGAAAACCCCATGGTCAGCGACTGAATATGTGGATCATGTTTGAATAGATGAGAAGCTCTCAAAATTTTCCATAATATCCTAGAGATGGCATGCAAGTTACCATTCATGCACGTGGAATATTCCATAATTGCACAAAAATATCTAAACAAATTTACGATTTTTTGAATAAAATATAAATAATTTTCATTATTCGCCAAATCAAAATAAAACTTGGCTAATACCTTTCGTCAAATGTTATTTCTGACTTAGGCCTTAAATTGAGATTATGTTATAGCTAGTATTATTTTTTTCTTTACCTTTTTAAATTTCAATTTAGTTTGAAGAAAAAAAAAATAGATAAATGTTTTCTTGGCTTGGCATCTAATTCACTGACATAAGTTTTTTATTTTTATAATTCCACATGTATCTACGACTAAAATAATGTCAATTTTTTTTGGGTCAATAAAATACTTTCTGACAAATAACAGTAGTTTTGTACAAATTGAGAATTGCAAGAGAGAAAAGATGGCAAGAAAAATAAAATGATTAAAAAAAGAAAAAATGATTTCCTAATATTACAAAATTTGTCAAATATTAATATTAGGGATAAATTTTTTTTAAATGTCTTGAGAACATAATCTCAAAGCTTGTAAGATAAGCACTTTAAGAACGCAAAGTGTACGAGTGTCGATTCCTTTGAAGTATCACTTACGCGTTTCTTGAAAATACAAGCCAACTAATTTTGATATTTTATTCACTTTTTCCTACTAAAAGGACCCACAATATTGTCTTGTTTCAAAATATCATTTTATAAAATACCTTCGCAAACCCTTCATTCATCCCACGTTCATTATCTTCTTCATTTTTTTTTAAACACAAAAATGGCTTTAACTATTCGTTCTTCTACACCGTTTTTCAATACCGGTACAAAAGATATCAAAACTCTAAAAACCCTAGACGAATTCACGGGCACCGTTTGTTTTTCGCAAATTAAACCTACTACAACAACACGTCGTTTAAGAGCGAAAAACTCGATACAAGATCATGCACGTGAAAAAATCATATCACCTTTTGATGGTATATATTGTGTACAAAAAGAAAAGTTCCATGCTTTATCAAGTAGCCACCAAGCCCATGATGAGTCAAAGGTACCAGTTTACGTGATGTTGCCTCTTGATACGGTCTTGATAGGTGGACACGTAAACAAACCAAAGGCGATGAACGCGAGTTTAATGGCGTTGAAAAGCGCGGGAGTGGAAGGTGTCATGGTTGATGTGTGGTGGGGTTTGGTTGAAAAAGATGGACCAATGAAGTATAATTGGGATGGATATGTTGAGCTTGTGAATATGGTTCAAAAACATGGATTGAAGCTTCAAGCTGTTATGTCTTTTCATCAGTGTGGTGGCAATGTTGGAGACTCTTGCAGGTACTAATTCAATTATGACTTGTTTTCATTCACATATTGTTAATAATCACTGTATATAACTATATATGAATGGGCTATAAGCATGATGTTAGGGGTAGTTTCAACCATATACACCACATATATATAAAGAAACATATACCTAAAACACTACTAGTAAATTGTTAGTTGCACAGGTCCCATAATTCCATGTAATAATTGCTATACTTAGTCATTTTGAGCCAGTTTTATCGATTTTATGTGGAATACATACATATAGTTTATGTTAAATTACTACTAATTACTCCCTCCGTCTCATATTAAGTGTCCAATTTTACTTTTTTGAGTCTTTCTTGTTTAACTTTGACTGTAAATATTTTTATTTGTGCTATATAATACTTGATGAAAATTATACAAATGAAAATACATTTAAAACACTAATTCATTCATATATTTTGCATCAATTATTATATAACACAAATAATATAATTCAAGGTCAAAGTTGAATAATAAAGATTTAAAAAAATCAAAGTGGACACTTAATATGGGAAGGAGTTAGTAATACATTAAATTGAAACAAAAATTTAGGCATAGAAAGAAGAAAAAGAAAGTGATGTACACAAATTGTATTGTTCTTATCAATCTAATCATGTATGATATAATTATAGAGAAATGGTACATTCAAAAAAGATCAAATTCTCAAAAAATACAAAAATTTGACTTTTTTCAAAAAAATGTACAAAAATAACACCCATTCTCTAAATGATCATGTGCGAATGTGCGATCACACTAATTTGTTGACACGTGTCCAGACAAGAAGTACAATCCCAATCATTTGTTGGCCCACATCCCCGACCATTAGCACAATCCCCGACCAAGCAGATGTGCTAACGACGGTGTGCGAATTCCGGCTAATGTGCGAACGGTAAAAAAACCCAAAAAAGTCAAAATCACAAACATCTTCAACAATATCTTCATCTTAATTCACATAAACAAGATCATAAAACACAAACATCACATATTTCACATTTTTAAACCCAACTATAAAAAGTCAAAGTTCACTAAGTGATCACTCAATTCACAATCATAATCAAATTAAACCAAAGATCTTACACCTTCAATACCCAATAAACAAAACCCTTGTTTTAATTTTACCAATTAACCCTAATTAAAAACAACCCTAATTTAGTAAACCTAAGGAAATCGATTTTAACAAAATCAAAAACCTTGGTTTTTACCCACCAGACGTGGATTTGGAAAAAGTGGTGGTCGGAGGTGGAGGTGGTGGTGGTGGCCGAAGATCTGAAAAGTTGGCGTTCGTGTATGTTGGCGGTGATGTGGCCCGAGGAGGTGTGGCTGAAGGTCATGTGGCTGGAGGTCTGTCTAGTTTAACGGTGGGGGTGGCAGTGGTGGTTGTTGGATGGTGATGGTTGTAGTGGTTGTTGAAGAATGATGGTTTAGTGTTCTTTTTTCTTTTTAATTTAATTAAGATTTAGGTTTTTTTACCATTCGCACATTAACCGGAATTCGCACACCGTCGTTCGCACATCTGCTTGGTCGGGGATTGTGCTAATGGTCGGGGATGTGGGCCAACAAATGATTGAGATTGTACTTCTTGTCTGGACACGTGTCAACAAATTGATAGGATCGCACGTTCGCACATGACCATTTAGAGAATGCGTGTTATTTTTGTAACTTTTTTTTAAAAAGTTAAATTTTTGTCTTTTTTTGAGAATTTGCTCTTCAAAAAAAGTTTACGAAGAAGTATCCACACAATGGCAAGGAAGTTGATTCAATAATGTTTGTATAATGTTTTGTGTTTCATCTTTCTCATCCACCATGTTTACATGAAACCTTTATGTGTGGATTTCTTCTATGCATGTAAACCGTTTGTTGATAGCATTTCTCATAATTATATGGTGCAAGAAGTAAAAAGAAAGTGATTTTGAGAACTTCTATCATGTTTTGCTAAAGATTTATGCAATACTTGTTTTTAGTTTTGAACCATCGCAAAATGAACCTCTTAGATTCATCCAAATATAACATTAAACGCATAGAAGTCTAGTTTACAGTATTCGAATTTGTATGTCGTTTATTATAAACATGCATATGAACTATTGTATTGTCCATATAATCTAACATTAGAAATTTGGTTTAAAATATTATAGCATCCCATTACCCCCATGGGTCCTTGAAGAAATCAGCAGAAACCCCGATATAGTCTACACTGATAGATCCGGCCGAAGAAACCCCGAGTACATCTCGTTAGGTTGCGACTCGGTGCCAGTTCTCCGTGGAAGAACGCCCATTCAAGTCTATTCAGATTACATGAGAAGTTTCCAACAAAAATTCAAGAATTACTTAGGAAGTGTTATTGTGGTAAGTAACACTTTTGATCTACTTAGTTATTCCAAAATAATGGTAATTATTATTTTTTATTTAAGAATACAAATTAATAAAATTTATGGAAATTTCTCAGGAAATACAAGTGGGCATGGGACCTTGTGGGGAGCTGAGGTATCCATCTTATCCAGAAAGTAATGGGACATGGAGGTTTCCTGGAATTGGTGAATTCCAATGTTATGATAAGGTAATTGTGGTCATTCATGCATATTAGTTTTAAACACCTCAAGTAGAACATAAATGGTACGGTGTTGCAATGTTGATCGGTTCACACGCCTTGTCTAATAATAGATAATATGTGGAAGGCGATTTTATCAATATTAGCTACGCGTATATGGCTATTAAAACTACCGAACTAGTATCAATAATTGACCAATTACACAACTTTAAGCAAACCACATACATGGACCATTTATCTAACTAATTTACTCTACAAAATGTTTGTTTACGTTTTGTTTTCTAATGTATGTTTCCATGTTGCTCTAACAGTATATGAAAGCATCACTAGAAGCAGCAGCAGATGCAAACGGAACCAAAGCTTGGGGAAATAATGGGCCCCACGATTCCGGCCAATACAACCAGTTCCCGGAAGACACTGGCTTCTTCAAGCGTGGCGGTACATGGGACACAGACTACGGCCATTTCTTCATGGAATGGTATTCAGGAAAACTAATTGAACACGGGGACAAATTACTAGGAGCAGCTGACAGCATATTCCGAGGATCTGGAGCAATACTTTCAGGCAAAATAGCAGGAATCCACTGGCATTACAAAACTAGATCACACGCAGCTGAACTGACCGCAGGATATTACAACACAAGAAATTCGGACGGGTACTTACCAATAGCTCGAATGTTGGCTAAATACGACGTTGTTTTTAATTTCACGTGCATGGAAATGAGGGACAGCGAGCAACCACAACATGCAAACTGTTCTCCTGAAGGGTTAGTTAAACAAGTTAAGCGGGCTGTTAAAGCTGCAGGTATTGAGTTAGCTGGAGAAAATGCATTGGAAAGATACGATGGAGGTGCTTATGGACAAGTTCTTGCCACGAGTAGATCGGATTCTGGAAACGGGTTGTGTGCTTTTACGTTTTTGAGACTGAATAAGAGGCTATTTGAGGCAGAGAACTGGAGACAATTGGTTAATTTTGTTAGAAGTATGTCAGAAGGTGGTCGGGTGAAGTTACCAGAGATTGATTCGAGTAGTACTGATCTTTATGTTCGGTTTGTCGATATTGATATGAAGAAGTTGAAGGAGGATAAAGAGATTGTTTTGGTGTAGATATGTTCCATGATTAATTGTTAATATAAATTGTAAGACATAGTAAATTAGAGTAAGAAAACGAACAAGTATGTTTAAAACAGATGAAATGTTATTTTGTATACATTATCATGTAATAAAACTTGTCTATTGTTCGATATCTTGGTTTATATGGAATCCTGGTATAGAGATTGTTGTCATTTTGAGAACTTGAAACCTAAATGATGATGAATGGGTGGTTGTTTAGATAAGTTCTAATTTTCTTTAGCAATTAAACGTCTAATTAAGATACGTAGAAAACTTTTTGTTTCTGATCATATTTTCAACTCTATTTAATTATGATAGATTTTCGACACTTTTCACATATTTGGGACCAACCTTTGAGTGTGGATCGTTTTCAAACACAATTAATGTAATTTAAGATCAGGTCGTAAAACTTGCACATGTTTCAAACAGCTGGTTATAGCTGTTTAGCTCGTTTCTCTTTTAGGGAGATAATATACAAAGACATCGCCCAAGTTTTCAAGATGTTTCAATCGTTATATTCAAACATAAAAACGTCCAGAAAAGCTACCTGACTTGAAAACTTGCGTCGTGTATTCTAATGCATGTTTCCATATATTGACTGCAAAATGTATGGTGATCAAATTTATAGAAAAACTTTGGACAAATAAGCCAATTTTGCTGACTGGAATGGAATGCCACTCTTGACAATCAAGAAAAAGTATTATGGATAACGAACAAAACAATGTGCTTCATATTTCACTAAGCAGTATAGGTTAATTAGCCGTATATTTCAAACGGCTTGTTAGGCAGATAAGTGGATAAGCAGTTTTGAATAGATAATTCCAGACGATAAAAGCAATAACAGGAATGATATATATGTTATTATGCACAGCTATTACAAAAAGTTCATTATTCATATATATCTATTATCATTACGTATATCTACTCCACGATTTAGTTTATACTACATAACTTATTAAAAATAAATAAATAAAAGGTTTCGCTTATGCACATGTTTACTCTAAACCCTTCTAAATCCAACCCTGTCATATATAGGTCACCTACATGAGCTGATGAGCCTATTTCTAAGATACAAGTCCGCTTTCAGACACCCTGATCACGTCTCTCAACCCCTCCACAACCTGGCTCATTGTTGGTCGGTCATCAGGGTTCTTGCAAAGGCAGCTAACAGCCAGTTTTGCAATGTTTCGGGCAGCATCAAGAGAATATTCCTTGTTTAAACGCCGGTCCATCATCATCCAAAAGTTCCTGCTATCAGCAGGAAATTGTTTCACCCAATGTATAAGTTTTTGTTCGGTTTTTGGTAGGGTTCTATCTATTGCCCGCTTGCCTGTTAGAATCTCAAAGACCACAACTCCAAAACTCCATACGTCACTCTTTGATTTAAGATGGCCTGTTTCAGTGTATTCTGGTGCGGCATATCCATATGTCCCAACAGGCTGAAAACATTAGTAACATTCAGAATATATATCAAAATGTTCATAATAGGTTCATGAAATATATTCACCAAGTCCGTAAAAACATAGAGTTATAAGAATTATGTGCTGTAACGTGCAAAGATCAATATGTTATACTCGATTCTTTTACACTTGTCATAATTGTATGTTTTACGAGCACATAAAATTAATTAGTTACCATTGTAGATACATGAGTCCGGTCTCCTTCTGGACCTTCTCTAGCAAGACCAAAGTCCGAAAGCTTCGGGTTGAATTTTTCATCCAACAACACGTTTGATGATTTAAAATCACGAAATATTACCTTTTAAAATCCAACATCAAACACAATGTCAACAAATAGTTATCAAGAACATTCACTAGTAATCTTTGAAAATATTTATCTAAATGATACCTGGATTTCCAACCCCTCATGAAGATAAGCCAAACCCTCAGCTGCACCAAGAAGGATACGTAGCCTTGTTTTCCAAGGAATCGGTGGCAAAGATGTGCTAAAAAGATGAACTGCTAAGCTCTTGTTCGCCATGTATTCATACACCAATAATCTTTGCATCCGTTCACCATCGACCGAGCAATATCCCAAAAGTTTTACAAGGTTAGGGTGATCAACCACTCCAAGAAACTGAACTTCTGTTAGCCATTCTTTATGCCCCTATGTATACAAAAACACCATAAAGTACTTGAATCGTCAACAAAATGGTGCTTGTACTAATATAAGCTAACAATGTAAAGCCTCGGTATCAAGATTATAAATTTCTGATAAAGCTATTGATCTTGTCGTAAATAATATAGATTGTATAACTAGTATTATCTTCAATTCTTAAACCCTTTCAAAAATTGATAAATAAATATTGGGCAATGTTGACTCTGATTTCAAGTTCTTTTTAGATTTTCAAGTTCTACATTCTATTGTAACAACTTTTCTTGAGGGTCAAACTAGCTTATCCATTTGATTATATTAGTCATAGTGATGTATGTAGTGTGAACTGCCCAACCCAATAACCAAAACTATTAAACAAATTAAATTCTCATAACATTATATATAAATAAATAACCATAACTCTCTACCGGGAACATACAGTTAACCGGTCAAAGAGGGCTTTGAATAGGTCATGGGTTCAATCTCAACTTCAAACTAAATGTCACTGTAACAGGTACTCATTCCCTAGGCTAGTCCTTAGTGAAGGGTCAGTAGGCACCCAAAAACAATGCACGGGTTCAGGGTTTCTCTCGATCTAAACCTTTTGAGTATATATAAAGAAATTAAATAAAGAAAAATATAATCCCACAATTCAAAAAAGTAAACTACCTGCATGCCATTCTTGTTCAGCCTTTTAATAGCAATTACAATAGGATCACTTTGACTTTCATAAAGTCTAATCCTTGCTTTATAAACACTTCCAAAGCCACCTTCACCAATCTTCAAAAGCTTATTGAAATTGCTAGTAGCATTCCTAAGCTCTAGAAATGAAAACTTCTTCAAATTAGGTTGTTTCTCTTTGTATATTTCTGGTATCCTTCTTGGTGAAGAAACTGGCCCTGCAGTTGACTTGACTACCCTTTGTGTGGATTTGCTTGGAGACTTTTGATCTTTTGCTTCAGTTGGTTTAGAATGAAATATGCTAAAACATTTCATCATTTGTGCTAGCAAGAAAAGACCAAAGTTTGTGAAATATCTTTTATAAAAAGATGCAAGTGAAAGTTTGTGAGGATTTAAGTATGTACATGTAGGTGTGGTGGGTGATTGTTGAGGACAGTGTCAATAAAGGTGATGATGATTATTTTATTATGTGACAAGAAAATCTTTGTAATAACTAATAAAGGAGGGAAAACGTTTAACTGACTTTGACGGGTGTGAATATTTTAGTCAACATGAATCACACGCTTCCTTCTATTGGTCATGTTTTTTTCCGAATAGACTTTCTTTACCCAAAAGACTTGCAACTTGATTCAAAATTGGTGGCGACTTGCTGGTTACCAAAAGACTTGCAAAGTCTAATATTTTTGGAGTGACTCGATTTCTTTTCCTGATCGGCTAAAGTCTTGTTTGGATGCAATTATTTAATCAATAATTTGGATTATTTGGCGGAAAGACACCTTTGGGGACAAAATCAAAACCTTTTCTTACTCTTGGATTAGTCATAGGAAAAACTATTTTCATCCAAATCGATACGTTTGGATTCTTTTTCCAATAAATTCCGAGTAAACCTCGAACTTTTCTTTTTATTCCAAGATGTTCACCCAACAAGGATTGAACTTCGGTCTCTTTGTGAGACCATTGAACCGTCTTTACCACTAGGCCATCTTTAAGATGGTTAGACATTACATATTATCAAATGAATCATTAGAGTTATTTCAAGTACGGAGTAACAAAAAACATAAACGTGTTGGATTTTAAAATAACTTTTTTCTTAAAAATTCACTTGTAAAAGTCATATGATCTTTATACTGGTAATGCCACATTGCATGTGGTATCCTATTTGATGATAATGCACCATACCCATATGGACTGTCATTTGGTCATTCGGGGCTGCATAAGAAACTCTCAAAAACCAGAAACCGCAACTTAACCATCAAGATTAGATATAAAAGGAGAAGGAAAAAAATTGTATACATAATTTGTTTATACGTCATAACAAAACCGATCAGTTTAGAGCCCTAGTGTGTGGTAACGCCGAGCTCGGTGTTATGCCTAGCTGGCACCGGCGTTGTTGGCCTTACCATACCCGCATAACAACAAATCCAACGGCGTTGGGTTGGGTGCTAACCCACCAACGCACGTTGGTTGCATATTTAAAAAATAAAATAAAAATAAAAATAAAAATAAAAAATCAAATTTTTTTCAAAACCAACGGCTAATTTTTAATTTTTTAATTTTTTTTAAACTAAACAATACCACTTTTACACACTCATTTTTTACACACGTACACTTTACTTCATTCTCACTTATATATTTTCACGCACAAACTACTAAACCAAAAATGTCTCAATATCCTAATAACGATCCGTTTTTCAACAACTTCCTCAACATGTCGCAACCCAACTCGTCATCGTCGTCAAACCCTCCGACACCTTCATCCGCACAATTAATATCATCACATTCTCACTTTCTCGGGTTCGGTAGCCAATACTCTATGCCGCCCTACACACCCGAACAACTTTATCATCAACAACCAATGCTTAACCAACAATTCCAAAATCTACACCAAAATCCACCACGATACAAAGCACAACCACAAACATCACAAACACAACCACCAATCAAAACTGAAACCCAAAAGACCAAAAGAAAAGGAAAACGCATGGCAAAACGAGCAAAAGACCTGAAACCCACAACCGAAAACGAACCCCAAAACCTTAACTCGTTCTCATCGTTGGTTATCGTCGGAGGAAACATTATTAGCCTCGTGTTATGTTGTTGTTTCCGAGGATAACAAAGTCAGAGCCGACCAAGACAACGATTCATTTTAGTACAAGGTTCTCCACGAGTTCAACAAATCTAATTTCCAAAAACGTAACAATGACATGTTTACGAGTAAGTGGCATACGCTGAACTATAATTGCCAAAAGTTCAACGCAATCGTTAAACGTTTCAAAAGTATGGGTGGTCGTAGTGGGAAAAATGAGCTTGATTTTATGAACCGTGTTAGGGACGCATAACGTGAAGAGGTAAAAGGAGGAAGGTCGTTTTCTCAAGAAGACGTGTAGCAAATCTTGAAAAAACACGCCAAATGAGATGCGGTCGAGGCCGTTGATCTTACTGGACATGACGAGCTATTTAGAGATTATCCGAGACCACGTCCCCCCGGCAAACCACGTGCCTCCAAAAAAGCTAAATCTGAAACCTCGTTGAGCACCGCGGGAAGTAACCCGTTTGAATTTGGTGAACTTATGCAAAATGAGTTTCGACTAAAACGGGAAGCCGCTCAAGCGGCGTACGAGGCGACGAGGGAGAAAGACCGGTCAATACAAAAAATGGAAGAATTGAAGTTTCTCACAACTAATATCGACGGTTTGCTGGAAGCCCAATCCTTCATCATCAGCATGCAAAAAGAAGAAATAGTGAAAAAATATTTCAAAAATAATGTAGACCAAGGCTTTTAAGTTTCATATGTTTTAATTTTTTGTATGTTTTTTTTAAGTTTCGTATTTTATTTTTTTATTTGAATGAAATGAAATTTAGTTTTGTTGAAAAATGGAAATTAAAGGGTCCCAAGAAGGTGGTGTTAATGGTGTTATGAGTGAGGGTATTTTTTGTGTTGGTATTAAAAGTGGGGATGGTTATGTGGCGCTCATTTGACAAACACTTTTTGGTGTTATGGGTGTTATTACACCTCGAGCTTTTATGAAAGAGTGCAAAGGACAAATATCATAGCATGTCGTGTATCAATTTGTAAGTTAAAAAATTAAAGTAATGCTATTTAAACCTACAAAACATGCCTAAATATATAACTAATGCATAAATCACTTGTATAATTGTATTATGTATTTTCTCTCTCCAAATTTCTACCAATCATTTTTTAAATCCACCAATTAAATCATTAGGTACATTTGTAGGCATGATTAGTAAGCACAACAATCATTTTTCAAAAAATTATGTGTGATATGATTTGTATTTTAAAATGCAAAAAAGAGGAAATCATTTGGAGTTACACAAATACTTACATTCATTTTATGACAGCACGTTGAATATTCAAACTTACAGATTATTGTTAAATCATATGTGATATATCATGCAATAATAATAATAATAATAATAATGATAATAATAATAATAATAATAATAATAATAATAAAAAGTGATGTTTTATAAAATAAAATAAAAAGTAATAATAATAATAATAATAATAATAATAATAATAATAATAATAATAATAATAATAATAATAATAATAATTTGTCGAAAGTATATGAAAGTGCCCTCTATCGAAAGACAATTAAATGTTTGTCGTAATCGTGTAATTTGTTTCGCCTAACAATTAAAAGTTTTTGAGATATATTCTTTTCAAAAAAAATTGTGTAAATGTATTTTAATTAAAAAAAAATGTGATGGTTGATGGGGTAAATTTTGGTATGTTTTATATACTACGCTACAAATGGGTCCGTTAAGGAGCCAAATTACAAAAATAGCAAGATATTTATAAAAAAATTCTACTATAACTCTTTTCGCTAGGAGTCATGTCCCCCCCCCCCCCCCCCCTTCTCCGCCTTTGGGTGATGGGGGTGGAAGTTGGTGTTTTATTTTAGAGCATTGCTAAAACCTCATACAATATCCTCCTATTAATCCTCCTACACACAAAACAATGTTATATATTTTTTTTTTCACTCATTTTCTCTGTACATTCAAACCGTCAATTCTGACACTTGTCACGATCCTGTGAGTAAAAGAATAAGTATGAACAATTTGTGGCAAGAAATAACATTTTCTTTCATTTTATTAAAAATTAAATGGCTATGATTATTCTTTTGATGGATGGAAGTTGATGTTTTATTTTATTAAAAATTAAGTGGATGTGATTATTCTTTTAGTGTTTCTTTTCTTATAGGTTATGTTTGGCGCAGGGCTTTTTGGAGCTTTTTGAGGCTTTTTGGGGTGATGAGCGGTAAGCAATGAGCTTTTTTATTTTTATTGTTCGTTTGGCAAAAGAGCGGTGAGTTTTGCTATTTTTTAGGAATGCTTATTTTCCAATGCTTCTTTAAGAAGCTGTGAGCTGTGGCTACTGCTCACAGCTCACTGCTAATGCTCACTGGTATTTTTACCAAACACACCCATATTCTCTAAGGGTTATGTTATCCCTACCCTCCTTGGATGTGATATAAGGGGGTTAAAGGTACAAAATATTCTTTTTTTCTCACAGTTTACAGTACAATACAGTTTTTTATCCGTTTATGTTTCGTGTTTTCTGTCAGTTTTAAGCTTTTGACTTATTAAACTTTATATTTTATGTTCCGTACTTTCATGTTTATAGTCTTTTAAAAAATAATAATAATAATAATAAATAACTAACCCCATTCCCAAAAGTAACTCACCTCTTTTGATCACTATAGTTGAGGGAATTTATTAAAAAAAATAAAAATAATAACTAACCCCATTCCTAAACTTTAAGAGCATCCGCAATGGATCGCTTTACATATGACTTTTTACTATTTGGATAAGCTTTAAAACAACTTGAAGCATTGTGAGAAAAGCTTTGTGAATGACTTTTAGTAGAATGACTTGGAACATACCAAGCGGTTGACAAAAAAACCTCAAAGCGATTCTCATTAATTACATACCTGTTAAAGCATAGATTTATACTTGGAAAATAAGTGAAAAGCTTTCGATGATAAAGTTTTGCATTAAAGCAATGACTTTTTATTTGTACAATATACTTCAACATTAATTGCATTTAATGCACCAAACTTCAACATTAATTGCATTTAATGCATCAAGTCTTTTATGACTTGATGCCATTGCTGATGCTCTAAGGCTGGAGGGAGTGGCTCGGCAAACGGCTCGGCAAACTGTTCGGTGATGCGGTAACACCGCCGCATGTGGTTCGGTGAAGGTCGGTAAACCCAAGATTCGGTAACTTTTGCCGAGTGAAGAAAGAAGAAAAGCTGTGGGTAGTTGGGCCCACAAATGGTCAAAAAATTAAAAATATGGCCAAGATTCTTCAAGTCTTTAACCTAATAATACAAATACTTTATACTTACACATACAAATCAACCCATATCATTAATCATCATCATTTTCTAGAAAGTAAAAAAGAAACAGCATCACTATTATAAAAGTCACATGGGATCGAGTGGTTTTTGTGAGTTGAGAGGATAAGAGAGATGAATCTGTGATGATAATGGATTTTTGGGTACGATTTTTTTGATAGGATTTTTTTGATGCTTGAACAAATTTGAATTTTGTGGTGGATCTGTTGGTTTATCATCTTTTGATGATTTTTTGGGGATGAGGTATGAGTTGAGTGCGGGTTAGATTGACTGGATATTTGGTGATAATGAATTTTTTGTATTGTGGATTGAGAGAGATGTAAGGATATTTAATCAGTAGTGGGTCTTATCATTATTATATTTAATCAGTAGTGGGTGTCATATGAAATGATCAAATTGCCCCTTTAAATCCAATAGATAACAAGCGTTAGTATCTGTTTGTGGGGCTACTTGAATGGAGGGACTAACGGTGTATAACGTTTCTGACTTAAGGACCACTGGCGCAATTTTTTTGGTCAAAGGACCACTGGCGCCAGTCAATGCAAACCACAAGGACCATGATCACATTACCAACGAAGAGCACTTGCAAGCCGTTCTTAACGACAAGCGGGAAATTGGGAGGAAGAACGGATGGAAAATTTATTTTTAGATTGTCGGTTTAATGTTTTATGTTTTTATTTATGTGGACTTTTATTAATGTAATGCATTAAGTATTATGTAATATATATATATATATATATATATATATATATATATATATATATATATATATATATATATATATATATTTTAATAAAATGTTATGTTTTTAATTTTATATAGTTTTTGTGGGATTTTATGTATTAAAAATAAATGAAAAAGAAAAGGTGATGTGGCAATTAGGTGATTAGGTGAAACCAATGCTACCAAATTGGTGAAAATTGGGGTGAAGTGTGAGTTGGAATGTTTTTATTGGGTATTGATGATGTGGAAATTTGGTGAAGGGAGGGATAGGTGAAACCACTCCCTCCACCCTAAAAGTAACTCACCTCTTTTGATCACTATAGTTGAGGGAATTTATTAACACAAAAATTTAAGAACAAATATCAACAAGTCAAAAGTTCAATATAGATCTCATATTTGTCATAAATTCAATGAACCAATCTTGACTATTCATTTTTTTAATCAAAACAAAAAATAAACTTTCACCATTTTTTTAAAAATTAAATATCTCGCAAACCTTTAATCGTTACGCGAAAAAAATCATACCATAGCGACGAGAATTCTTTCTATAGATATGCAGTTCTATATACTTTCGACGAACTTTTTTTTTCAAAATTTTTGCCCAGAAAAATCACACTTGATTTGTAAAAATCATACGTGATTTGTAAAAATCACACGTGATTTGTAAAACTCACATGTGATTTGATTTTTCTGGGCGAAAATTTTGAAAAAAAAAAAAAAAAAAAAAAAAAAAAAAAAAAAAAAAAAAAAAAATTCCTCGAAAGTATAGAGAAGTGCATATCTTAAATAGATAATTTAATTCTCGTCGCGATGGCGTATTTTTTGTAGCTTGAAGATTTATCGTATGAAAGATATGTTGTTTTTTTTAAAAAAATGTGAAAATTGATTTTTTATTAATTTAGATGAAAAATGAATGGTGAAGATTGGTTATTTGGATTTATAACAAATATGAGATCTATATTTATCTCAACTCATATCAACAATAATCTTTTTTATATCAAAGTACTCAATTAGATAAACTATTACTCTATGTTATATCATGATTCTTAGTTAAGGAAATAGAATGTCTTGAATAATTGTTTTAAGGTTGCTTATTTTCACTGTGTATTTAAGGTTGCTTAGCCTCACCACCTTTGATGCGAGCCACCCGAGAAACAACACATATTTGGTTTCAGTGAGTGACACAATGTCACGCACTGTATCAAATGATGTTATACAAATACGAATGAACGAGATTGTTATTCCATGTTCGAACTTTTGGTTTATTTGGTGAGTCGTTCGTGTTAGTCTTCTTGAGAAGAGTTGTAAATGTTGTTTTAACTTTTATGTTTGATCCGACAACAACTGGTTTTACCATTTAGATCGATTGATTTTATAAGTATAGAATACTGAGATCTCTCTGTGTTTGATGTTAAAGTATTCGGGACACTACTTTCTTATCATTACAAATTATCTAATAATTTATCTAATGCTTTGTCAATAAACAATGGCATGGTCGTTGTCTGTTGGATTATGACCGGAATTGTTTGGTTTGAGGTTCTGGTGGGTTACGTTTCATGTGTCATGGCCGGTGATCGGTGTCAGTTTGTACCCCGTTACCATGCATCTACGGTGTGAATGACATAAATATATTTGATCTCACGGAAAAAATTCCTTTAGCAATTCATTTGTAAGGGCATGGGAGTGTATCACTTTCCCATCCCGCAAAAACAGCTTACATGGTACCCTTTTTCATAGCGGGAGCACCACTATCCCAGAAAGTTCCTCCCCAGTTTGTGAATATTTCCGGACTCCCGAGCTTTCCCATTCTCTATGTGTGTTTCATCTTCGCCTTTTTGAATTAGAAACCATAAGATACAAAAAAAAAACTTGAAAAAAGACACAAAAAGAGAAGGGGGAAAAAAATAATAATAATAAAAAAAATGAGGCACTAGATATGCAATTCCTTATATGTAATCTGTTTATACATCACAACAAAACCGCTCAGAGCAAGAGTATGAATGACAAACATAAAGCGTAAACCGTGGTACCAACTGGGTTTTCACTCGTGTACTCAAATAACAATATTACAGAACCAGAAATACACTTACACAATGTCTCAGTATAACCGCATCGAATGGCAAAGTGTGAATGTTGCATACAGTCCCCCTCCATCCAAGCCGATAACCTTTCTCAAACAAAAATCTGCTACCAGAAACCAGAAAACAACAACAAATACAAGACCCAAAGTAATAGAATCAGATCATTTGTTTTTGCAGTCTGTTTTCTTGTAACCATACAGAGTTCCACCAAAAACAAGGCACACGTACCCTTAATCAGGGAACCATAAAAGTCTTCGACTAGGAACAGGAGGAGCTAATCCAGGTATATCCCGAATGTCTTTGTTGTTTGGATGCACAAGCTGAAGTATAAGAAATACGTATTAAGATAGAAGTTGCAAAACAAGTTATTATATCAACTATGACAAAATTTATTTCTTCTTATGGTTATTAGTTTTCTTACTGCCCAGTAAACATTGAAATTAACTAATTGGGTAGATCTAAAACTACATGGGAAGAAAAAAATTAAAAGATAAATTGACTTGAATGTAATGAGTTTCAAGCTTTTAAGAATTTCCTGTCTTCTTGGTTGATTTGCTTAAATTTTTTTATGCAATACCAAAATGTAACGGTAACGGGTTGATTGCTATTCAGTCTATATATCCTGCCAACTTTCTAATATGCTCTACGATAGATACAACTATAAAAGTCTTTTCCGCACCATAGAGGTGGCAATTTTGATCTATTGATCTATGACTGGGTCGATTTGGGTTAAATTTTATCTCTCACGGGTAAAATGGGCAGAAAAAAAATAGTTGAAAGGAAAAACAGGTCGAAGGTCTCCCAAAGTGTATTTTCAAAGTCATAAACATCCTAAATCAATATATTAAGAACATTATTACTATTCTAATAATATAATTTGTGTACCTTGACAATAATGATCGCTATGACACCAACCACGATAAGGAAGAGCAAGGCCATAATACATCGATCAGTTGCAACCTATATAGGGAGCGAAAGTGAGCTACAAGAAAGTAAAACACAGATGGAATTTAAAGAAAGAGGTTTACGAATAGTTCAGAGATTGACCTGCCTACCGATTTCCTTCACCAATTGAGAAGCTTTCTTGATTGAAAAATGGATTGAATCAAGTTCATTAACAATTCTACTCATTTGTTCTGTCTGAAAGTTTGTTGGTACACAAGGATAATGATTAGTTTCAAGGCAATTCAAAAAGTTCTACTGTCTGAAACTACTTCAGAGAGGTAAGATCCCTTACCTGCGCTTTGAGTGCCGCTGCAGTTTCAGTTCCAACATTTACTGTCTCATGGACAACCTATTACAAAATGTAAGGCATAACTAACAAAACCATAGACCAAAAACATATATTGTTCCTATAAATCTTAAACAATACGCAGAGTAGTATTGTTTAATAAAAAAAATACCAACCTTTTTTGAACGCTCAATAGCTTGGTCAGTTTCATCCATCATTTGATGACCATTGTCCATCAATTGCTGGTTTGTCATAGCTGAAATATACATATAATCACTTCAATTTTTACTCATAAGAAGCGAGTTGAAATAGAGCCGTGGAAAAGTTCCATGCAATAGAATACTAGTTATTAACTTATAAGCATACAGAGTCACATAGTTCTTAAGAACTCGCATAATCCTCTGTTTCTTAAGAACTCGTGGAGAAGTTCCATACTATAGAATGATACTGCAGCATTGTTATTATGAACTCGTGTAATCCTCTGTTTCTATATAATGCAAGTTATAAGCATACAGAGTTACATAGTTCTTAGGTTATATACACGCGCAAACTTTATACATCAAGTTTCTGTGTATCAAAGATAATCATGACACCTTATTTTTCATACAATATCTTCATATTGCAAAGAAAACCAAAGAAACTAATTAGGTAGTAATGCATATTGCAAAAGAAACACAAAATGAAGTCAACAAATTAATGCACGATGTTCTTACATGACGCTAGCAAGCCATTATCTTCCTCAAATCCCTCAGCAGGCCCTCCAAACAGATCAACTCGTTTATTTTCAATGTTGCTTGCGTATCTAGATCATCCAACAAAAATACAGAAGAATCAAATACATGGTTGGACACACGTTATACATTTAAAACATTAATCCCAAGCAAAAAACAGTTTTTGTGGGATTTTTTTAAGCGCCAAACACATGTTAAGAATTATAGAACTTACTGCTTTTTCAGTGCAACGTAAGAATTTAACTCTTTGACCTGGATAGAAGTGGCATTAGTTCATCAGATTATAAACATTGCAATTGTGCATATAGTAGACGAGAATAACAAAAACTAATATGAGACTGTACCATTGATTGCTTTTTCTCATTCAGTGTCTTGACGGTACCTGCATCAACTGTATATTCTAATTCCTTGACTTCTCTATCATACTCTTTGATAAGCCTGTCAATAAGAATAGTGTATATAACATTAAATTATCAACGAATATAAGCAACAGAGATGCAAAAGATACCACCTTTCAGAACACTTATTAGGTGACCTATGGATACGGTTCTACTGGTAAATTTATTTCTTCAGCAAAATCATTATCCTATACGATCTTTGCAGCTTAATTAATAGAGTTCTGTACCATATGAATAAATATATTCTAAGAAACAGAATTAACCACCAGGGTAGAAGATCACATGTTGAAACTCATACTCACGACTAGAAGAAATTTTCAAGTTCATATGACATATTTTGCTACGTGTATCATTGATGTATGGAACATGTACTTTTATTCTAAGCATTCAAGAATCCATGTCCTAAACGAAAACTAACTTCATGCTGAATAGAATGGCCCACATATATACCCAGTAAACCGAACAAGACAAGCTATTAGTTGGTAGAAAACACAAGAAATGCAAAGGCTGTGAAAATGCCAGTCCTGATTTAGACATGTTCAGCTGTAGTAGATTGATGGATATCTGATGGCACGGCTGATTTTTTTTGTACAGATGCAATTACACAAGTAATGTTAAGGACTTAAGGTTAAGTGGAGCATAATAATACCGTATGATTCAATTGCTATGTGGACATTGAGAAGGCTTCTATCGTTAAATCATCATCGGTTACACAAAGATTAAGATTTTAAAAAGTAAGCACAAAGTGGTTTCCAGAATTCTTGAGGATCCAAACACGATCACTCCTTTTTTTTATTAAGTAAAACATTGTATAATTAAAATGTTACAGTACCTCTTACATTCGCGCATCTTTCCGGTAAGCTCTTCCAACTGCCTACTCTGTCTATTTGCGTCTTTGATCTTCTCAAACTTTTGAAATCCATTTCTGCACCAATTATCCAATCACAACATTCCCATTAAATAACTTACAGTCAGAAAAACCAAATCTCACCATTCGAATAAACTACTTTTTTGTCAACCTCAAACATTACATACACCGTACCTTTTCAGGTTTCTATTCAACGTATATATAAATCTTAAAAAACATAGTTAACATTATCATCTAATATAAATAACAATATTGAGTTTTTGTGAATCAAGTTCTCTACAACCTAAATTCCTTAAATGGTTTAAATCGGCGGGTAAACCTTGACCCCATGACCAGGGGTGGAGCCAGAAAGTTATGGTCGATGGGGCAAACTTTGATAATTTTTAGAAACTACACTACAAATCGGTTCGTTAGGGGGGCAAACTACAAAAGTAGCTAGATATTTTAAAAACTTTACACTACAATTTTTTTCGAGGGGGCACGAGCCAACCCTGCCCCGACCTAGCCCCAGGCAAACCCTAAACCCTAAACCCGAGTTGGGATTAAACCGAGGACCTATTTCTACAACCTAACTTAATAAATAAAAATCAAATGCATCTACATTTCACATCAAAAACAGCGGAAAAAAAAAGCTTACGAAAGAGCTCGAAAAATATCAGCAATCTGTCCGTCAATCTGATCAAGCTCCTCAGTAACAGCAGCATTATTCAATGACGTCATATTTCAAAATATCTCAATTCTAATTAGTATATCAAAAACATTATCAGATCCAAACAATGTCACAACTTCAAATTAGTCAACTAATCAGATCAAAGCAATGCAGGTTAATGTTGAATAGATCTGATGACAATCTTAATGTTAATGTTGTTGTTGTTTGAGATAGAGACAGGGAACTATGAGCTGTTGTTGTGTTGTGTGAATGACGGTTAATATTAAATAGATCTGATTTTGTTTTTGTTTGTTTAAGCTGTTTGTTTTGTTGTACGTTGTGCTTTGAGAGATGTACTTTGGTGATGTTTTAAATAATGTTTTTTCCCGAAGTTTCGGCCGTTTAAACCGATGTGTGGGGGTCCCATATGTCATGTCGCGGACACGATTTCGAATAAATCTAGATGTTGCAAGACTTGGTGAGACTATGGTAAGACCATGTGTACTCGAGCGTGTATGGGGCGTTTTTTTTTTTCCCTTCCATGCCCAACCACGCCCATCCAACCAAAACGACGGGGTGTTTTTCTTGGAATTTCGTTTGAGGCGTTTTGTCAACAGCGCCTTCTCCCATTCGATTCCCCATAAATATAGCCGTTGCTAAACGGCTTCTTTGAACCAAAAAAAAAATAAAAAAATCACCCCACATATCTATATATATCTCATATATATATATATATATATATATACATACACATATATTTTTTATAAAAACACTCTCAAACACAATCTTTTTCCTACCCATTTTTATACAAATCTTTCCTTTTTTTTATATACAATGAGTTCTCCCTCGACTTCCTTTCTTCTTGAATCTAGTTCGGATGACGATTTCTTCGACCGAGAAACAGAAGCGGTGTCTCTTGCTGCTGGATGTTATGCGTGCGTGCCTCATTCTACACAACATGATTTTAGAGGACGAATGACGAGCTATTTGTCAAGATTATCATCCGGACGAAGTTGACGAACCACAGCCGCCACAAACACACGAACAAGCCTTACAAAACTCGGACTACATTCGAAGCCACGCTCTATTGGCGGATTTGATCGAGGAAGCGTGGAGTAACCGTCGAATGCGGGACGAGCACGAGGTGGACGAGACCGGGGAGGACGAGAATGAAAGTGAAGCCGAAGCAGAGAACGACGAGGCTGAGGATTACGATGATGTTAACGATACAGATTAGTAGTTTTTATTATTAATTGTATGACGTTTTTTATTTATTTATGTATGACGTTTTTATTTATTTATGTATGACGGTTTTTTTTTTTTTTAATTATGTAATAGTTTTAGGATTTATTTTAATAAAATTGTCTTTTTATTAATATTATTTAGTTTTATTAATTAGTTTTAGTTATTAAAAAAACGAAAAAAAAAAAAAAAAAAAAAAAAAAAAAAAAAAAAAGGTGCCACATGGCGCAAAACGCCCCCACCCTCTCTTACACACCACTACACCACTTTTTCTACCAAGCCTCAGCATGGCCCACACTGTCACATGGCGCAAAACGCCTCACCCTCTCTTACACACCACTACACATGGTCTAAAAGGCGTGCAAAGGCCCTGTAAAGGCGTGAGGTTTTGTCATGCCGTCACGTCATGTCTTATTTCGCTTTATGTCACTTTTGTTTTAATCACGATATATATGAATGATGCGAGATTTGCAAGACCTCGAAAACAAGTTTTACAATTCTCTAGGTACTGTACCTAATCGCCGTAGTGTAATATAGGTAAATTCGGGGGATTGATCGTTCTCTAGGGGCATAGTGTCGTTAGGTCAAGATGTATGACGAGATAGGTCTAGAGGTGAGGGATGATTCTTTTTGTATTTATTATATTTTATGAAAGCAGTAAAAATATCGGGTTTTAGAAGAGTGTGCGGAATTAGTTGCTAGTCAACTAACCCAAAACTAATAATTCAATTAATATAAACTAATTACAAAGAGAAAATACAATTGATGACTTCTTATAATAGGGAATGGCGTGTTCACTTAGATTTAATTACTCCCTAGTTATCTCATACTGATCTGTCGATTTGTCACATCCTTGTTTTAGTTGAAGCGTTGTATTCCTTAATATCGGTCGTGGGGAGGTGCCGAAGTCCCCAACTCTATGAATCTTAGTCTCCCCTAAAAACCTTAAAGTCTATTAAGTTTTTTAGGATCTACAAGCCGCAATTCATGCAATAAATACAATGAGAAAAACAAATAGTGCACTCTACGGTTGCGTTTCTAAGACATTCAAGCTAGTTACATATAAGACGTCAACCAGTTTTCTTAGTCTAACGCGAAGCAATCAACTAAACAAGAGACAACAAATCAATATTCAACAACTAGGTTTCATTACATCTAAGCAAACACAAATAAACTTAAGCTAGGATGTTAAAGAGAAGAGAAGATAAACAAGTAATCAAACAACACATAGACATATTGAATGATTAAACGAATAACTTATCTTCAATGAAACATAGGTTTTGGGGGCTGTAAAACCCTTACAAAAGCTGCTAAATTCTTCCACAAAACCCTACTCCAAGATGTTACACGGATTATGAAAAATATACGAAAGCATATGTTGATGCAAATAATGTCCTAAAAACGTTATTTCTATCTTTCGATACCTCTACGTTTTGATGAAAACAAATTGTGAAAACACTTTACGTCAAAATTAACGTAAACAAGTTTTTAGTCGAAATATCCCGTTTTTACGTAAATCACTCTATGTATGAACAAACAAATTTATAACTTGACTAATGATCAAAGAAGTGAATTCGTGTTTCAAACTTCACATTTTTAATGTGACAAAACATTTTTTTCAAAAATATACTTTACAAATTATTTTTGAATTATAAAGAAATGTTTTAATTGAAAAAATAAGTTTAAAATTTATAACAGCTATTTTCCCCCCAAATCAGCTCCAAACTTCCCGAAATAAACTTTCACCACTAAAAACAAAAACTGAAGCGTCTTTGTCTGGCACGGTACCACTAAATTTAGTGGTACCGTGTGGTATTTAGTGGTACCGTCCCACTATAATGGGCAAATTTTTTCTGCCTATAAATACCAGTCCAATTCACAGTTTTTGAGCATCCTTTTTCACACACAACTTTCTGAGTTTAAAACTCTTATCACATTTACTCTCCTTTGATCATTTAGTTAGTTTTCTTTTGTTTAAAGAGTGATTCTATCATCCAACCAAGTGATCACCTTCATTCCTCTACTAGTGCAAGAGAAGAACACAAAGTATCAAGAAGATACAAGGTGTTGTAGTCATAGTGTAGTGCACTTGTAATATTTGTTACATACTTGTTGTATCCTAGCATACACCAAGTTGATTTTTCTTTTGTATAGTTTGTGAGTGTGGATCATTGTGATCCTGTTGAGATATTGGAGATCTCTTGTAGCTTGTGTGCTTGTGTGCTGATCAAGTGGATCAAAGGTAGATCTTGTGAAGTGTGTTGATTGTGTGATTTAGTAAGGATCGTGTGGATCGTGGTAGATTGGTACTAACTAAGATTAGTACTCGACATTTAGCTTAGTGTCGAAAATTGTGATAAGCGACGTTGTACGATTTTCTCCGCCTGAAGGGAGCTTTGTTGACATAGTGCTTAGAACTCTCGAGTTGGGTACTCGGGGAGTGGAGTAGCGCGAAGAAGAGCTTCGTGACCGAACCACTATAAATCTCGTTGTCTCGGTTTGATCATTCCATCTCATTTCTTTATACTTATTGTTTATATTAGATAGTATAGCTTAGTGTTCATATTGGTGTTGATTGATTTCACAAAAGAATTGAATCAAAGTTTTTCACAAGTAAACTTTTATAACTTTCGAAAAACCGGTAAAACTATTCAACCCCCCCCCCCCCTTCTAGTTTTCCACAATTGGTATCAGAGCCAGGTTAGGCAATATTTTAAAATAAATTGTATTTTAAAACTTGAATCGATCAATGGATTTCGACAAATATCAAGAAAGGCAATCTATGCAAAGACCACCACTTTTTGAAACCGATTGTTTTATATATTGGAAAACATGATTCGAAACGTATGTGAAATCAAAAGACATTGATCTTTGGCATATTATTACCGAGGGTGACTTTCAACCGATTAAAAAGAATCTGGAAACAAAAAGGGATGAAATAGTTCCCTATAATAAACAAAGTGATAACCTTAAAAGAAAATTAGCCAAAAATGATGAGGCTAAAATGATGATTTACAATGCTTTTCCGAAAAAGGAATTTGAAAGAATTTTATGTGTAACACGGCAAAAGAAATTTGGAAAACTTTGTTAGTCACTCATCAAGTCAAAGAGAACAAGATAGATCATCTTGTGCAACAATATGAACAATTTTTTATTCTGGAAGATTAATATATTGATAATGCCTTTGCTAGATTTAATACTAACATTACTAGTCTTAAAGTTCTTGATGAAGGTTATTCTAGCAAGAACTATGTTAGGAAGTTTCTTAGGGCTCTACATCCCAAATGGAGAGCAAAGGTCACCGCCATTGAAGAGTCAAAGAACTTGGCGACATTATCACTTGATGAACTAATAGGAAACTTGAAAGTTCATGAAATGATAATCAAGAAAGACTCCGACATAGTCAAAGGCAAAAGTGAGAAAGTTAGATCTCTGGTATTGAAAGCCAAAAAGGAGTCTAGTGATGAGGAAAGTTCTGATTCCGATAGTGAAGACGAAGAGTATGCATTAGCGGTTAGAGATTTTAAGAAGTTCTTTAGGAGAAGAGGTAGATTTGTTAGACAACCTCGTGATGAAAAGAAGTCGTTCCAAAAGAACCGAGATGAGAAGAAATGAAAGAGTGATAGGAAATGCTTTAGATGCGGAGATTCTAATCATCTCATCGGAGAATGTCCTAAACCACCGAGAACCAACAACCAAAGAGCTTTTGTAGGACGCTCTTGGAGTGATAGCGGTGAAGAAGAAGAGAAGAAGCCCAACGACGAAACATGTCTTATGGCTCAAGCTTCAAATGAGGTACATTCCGACTCTTCTTACTATAGTGATGATAATTCGTCAATAGATGATAATATACTATATGATGAATATAATAAATTGTGTGAGGTAAGTTCTAAAATCATAACTAGAAACAAAACACTAAAAGTAACATTACATGAACTCGAAGTACAAATTTTAGAACTAAAATACCAAGTAAAAAGAGTTGAGAAAAATAAAGAAATAGATATTGGATGTAGGTCATGCATATGTCTTCGAGTAGAGAATGAAAAACTCAAAGAAAATGTTGTTAAAATCATTAAGTTTGAAAAAGGAACAAAGGCACTTAATGACATGCTTGAAAACGTTAGGTATAGTGAACATGCCGGAGCGGGCTTAGGATTTGACCCAAATAAAGCTTTTACAAGTGAAACTAAACAAGTAAAATTTTTAAAATCTGGAGAATCCGAAATAGCAAAGGACGGCACCATTAATGATGGGAACGACACCACTAAATTTAGTGGTACCGTGGTACCATCAGCTGCTAAAGTCAGAACTGGGTCGATTTTAAAAAATAACTTAAGTCCTAAACCGAGTCACATATTAGTTAATAATGTTGAAGTACATAGTACTGATAAAAAAAAGGTCAAAGGCCTTTATGAACCTTTGTCAACCCCTAGGCTTGGATTTGTTAAACTCGTTGCTAGGTCAAAAACTCCTCCACCTAGACAAACAAATGTTCATAAACCTCAGTAAAGAACTCATCTACCGAGAGGTAACTTTAGAAGACAAAGTTATCCAAGTAACTATCCCGTAAATTGGAATAACCTTCAACTACGAAGTTACTTGCCATGGGAAATTTGTCCTCCGTTCCAACTGTTAAAGTTCTGGATATAAATTAATATTTGTATGTCCAGTTTCGAACACGAGACTTCGGGATTGCACACTGGTATGTGCTTAAACACATACCTTTTCTTGACCAAATTAAGACCAAAACGACCAAAAACTAACCATAAATGCCAAAGATATTGTGTTTTTGTGTTTGTTTATATGCAGGTACGGATATCTAGAAATATGGACAAAATCAAGCAAAAACTAAGAAAACGAGCACGAGATTTGGAAAAGGTCAAAAGCCGATGCCGGGATGCAAATAGTCAAAGTATATGCTCAAAAGTCAAACAATTCCTTGAAGAATCAAAGATTTACAAGAATGGCCCTTTGATTTATTTTGGAAAAGTGGCAGAAATGGTCCCTGAAATTTCAGATTATACACATTTGGTCCTTCATTTTACCTAAAATACACTAAAAACACAAACCTAAAATAACTGGATTTTTACTAAATCCAATCCAAAACCCAAACCATAAACACCAGCCCAAAAATAATCCACAAGCCCACCTTCATAAATTCACAACCCGAGCCCACCTTGCTTATAAAATAAATAAAAAAATAATAAAATAAAATAAAATAAAATAAAATAAAAACCCACACCCGATCCATACCCAACCCCGGTCAAACCCACCACAATAACCGGTCAACAAATATTAATTACACTTTTAAGTTAACCCCTTACCCGCGCTTTGTTCTTCCCCAATTTACCCAGGGTTAGAACCCTAAAAAATTACCCGTACAAATTACCACAATTAAGGGTACTTTTGTACTTTGCACGCTATTCTATAAAGATATCTGACATGTCAGCCTGACATGTCAGCAATCCCAGCTAATTCGTGCATTGTGATTGGTGGGTTAGGCGTGGCATGTTGATCCGAGGGCTATTATTGATGGAATGATAATCAAGGGATGATCCAAGGGCTGATGGTGAATCAAAGAAGCACATGAAGGCACGGATTGATGACATGGCAGCCTAGAATCATCCATGCTTGGCTATAAATAGCCCTCCCCTCTCCTCAGATGATCAAGTAGTTTTTAGAGTAGGGTTATGCTGTCATTTTGTTTACTGAATTGTAATTTATAAGTTTATAGTGTAATCAAGCTTTGTTTAATGAAATTTCAGTTTTATGTCTTAATCCATATTGCTTATTCAATCTTATACTCATTTAAAGTTGTTAGCTAAAGCTTTGTTACTGTTTCATAAGCTGTTTTCACCATAGTTTAAGCTCTTTGATATTCCATTTTCATTATTTTTGTTTAAAAATCAGAAAATAACAAAAAAAAAAAAAAAAATAAAATACAAAAATATGTTTTCAAGTTTTAAATCCCAGCTTCAATAAGTTGTTTTCTCATTAGTAGAAGCTCATATAAGTTGTTTAGCTTATTGTGAGTCTTTAATTAGGATAAACTAGCTTTAGTCTCAAAAATTCTCAACAGTCAACAAAAGTCAACTCTACTGTTCCAATAAGCCGAAGAATAAGTTGTTTGGAGGAGCTGAATTGGGTTACTCATGGCTTAAGTGATAAGCCTGGTTATGAGTTTGTGGTTGATCAGATCTGTTGCACCATTAGGATCACTTGTAAGCTTTATTTGATTTTCATTCATAGCTTATCAATACTCAACTGCTTATTCTAGTTATTTTTGTGCTTATTTTGAGTAATTATAGTTAGTTGATCTCAGTTGTGCTTATAGATTAATAGTAGTTAGGTTTGGTAGCATTTTGATCTTAAAAGTCACAAAAAACTTAAAATTAGTCATATTAGATTCAGCTTAATAAGTGCTTATATCATCATTGGAATTTGCTTATTAGATGATTTAGGAGTTAGATAAGCAGTATCTAGTAAGTTTCATATGCTAAATTGGTGATCTATAGTGAAAAAGTTCCAATTCAGTTTTTAAAAGGGGTGTTTGGCAATAGCTGATGCTGTGCACTTAAAGCTTGTCACTGTTCATATGCTCTTAGATTAGTTTTGATTGAGCTTAATAGAAGCTAGATAAGCTGTTTTAATCAGATGTTAAGTTGATTTGAGGTTATTTGAGGTTTTGAATTAGTGAGTTCAATATTAGAAGCATAACTGCCCTTATAAGCTATACATAAGCTGAGCTTAATTTAGCCATCATTTTTGGCATACTTGTGTTCTTTTTAGTGGTTAAAGTGAGAATCCAGAGATTGGTTAAGTTTCATTAAGTAACAAAGGATTTAGAGGTCTAAAAGCTCAACTGCTGCATCAGAACTCTTAGTGCAGACCTGCACTATTGCTGCTGATCTCAGCCTTTTGCTTGGTCCATAACTGCTTATCTACTTGAGCCTATTACTTGAATTTTGGTTTCCAAGTAGGTAGTAGTACTGGCTTTAAGGTTCTGGGTTTGATTTTCACTTTGTAGCTTATTTAATAGCTTAATTTTGATCTGCAAAAGTGCCCCATAGGACTGTTCTATGCCTGCATCATTCTCAGTCCCCATGACCATCTGTTCTTTGGC
Source organism: Artemisia tridentata subsp. tridentata (assembly GCA_021014915.2). Classification (NCBI taxonomy): domain Eukaryota; kingdom Viridiplantae; phylum Streptophyta; class Magnoliopsida; order Asterales; family Asteraceae; genus Artemisia; species Artemisia tridentata. The sequence continues at coordinate 303,566,370 of CP139501.1, read as the reverse complement.
TTAATTGAATAAGCAATTGACTATAGAATTTGGGCATTTTCAGTTTAGGAGTAGTCTATAGTATTAGCTTTTAGAATTAGCTTTCAGTTTCCCCTAATTAGCTGTTGCCTAGCTTTTAGATCAGCTGCAAGTGGGCTATTTAATCATTGTTTCTGTCCCAAATTAGCATCTGCACAACTGCTTATTTGATTTTTTCTGAGTGCTTCTTTGTACTGATTGAGTTGATTTAAGCTTAAATTAGTATGTTTATCTGATTTTGAGCTTTTGGAGAATTTTGGGACTTTAAGTGCTTATTTCAAACTGCTTTCTTCCCAAACTGCTTATTAGTGTTCAGAAAAGTTCTAATTTCATTTTTCATAGCTTCTTAATATCATTTTAGATTTATCTGCAAAATTTCATAATTTTCCAAATCAGTTTGCTATTTTAAACCATTTAATTTCTTTCTAATAGATTTTAATTCATAAAAAATATAATAAAAATCAAAAAAATATAATTCTTTTTCCTAAAATTTTCTTTTAATATTTAGAACTTAGGAAAATTATTTTCATAATTTTAGGACTTAGAATTTAGGATTTCACTTTTTAGATACGTTTTTAAAAATCATACCGTTCGTTTTTAAGTTTATTTGCGTTTTAGGATTCGGTTGCTTAATTTGCTTGTTTCCTTAGCTTGATAAATTGTTTTTGGTTATTATTTCATATTTGTAGTATAAAATCCCAAAATATCACTCTTTTTACACTATTCACTTCACAAATTCGACACCGTTACGACAACTCGACTTCAACCTTCGTTGGGACTACGACCCGGGGAAATACATTCGTTGTATTTTCTTTGGAAAAAAAATACCTAATTGGTTGAAAAATAACCAAATAAATGGCGCCGCTGCCGGGGAAGGCTTGAGAAGAGTTTGTTAATTTCGTTCGTTGAATCGTGTTTTGAAGACCCTTCCTCGGAAGTTATTTGTTTTTATAAAAAGAAAAATACAAAAAGAAAATAAATAAAACACTTTTCCTAAAGTGTTTTCAAAAATACAAAAATAATATAACCTCACTTTTCTGAAAGTGTTGTAAACCATTCCGAATAAACAACAAAAGAGATCGTTAAGTTAAACGTTACTCGGATTATTTCTTTACTACAACCTATACACGGGGTTTTGAAAGAAACGAGTACGGTTGATCGAACGATCACCAAAAAGATAATAATTCTAATTTTTCCTTAATAAAAATCCAAAAAATATTTTATTTTCAAATTTGGTTTTTCTTTTTAACTTTTTGTTTCTTTTTGGTGTATGCGCACCCGTTCTTCTTCTTCTCCCAATCTTCTTTCACCTCTCTCAAATCCCGAGAGAATTATCCGTCACAATCACCGTGTTGATTTCCCAACCGTTGAGGAAATGAACAACAACGATCAACCCCCGCCGATGGGTGGTAATCAAGATCATATGCCAGCTCCCGATCTCCGAACGATGGAGGAGTTGTGCCAACCTACAATGCTTGGACGTGGTGGCCCGATTCCCCTCCTCAATATCCAAGCCGCAGATTTTGGACTTAAACACCACATGATTCAACAAGTCCAAAATTCGTGCCAATTTCACGGTTTGCCAGGTGACAATGTAAACAAGCATCTTGACAAATTCATAACCGTCACCCAAAGTATGAAACACAATGGGGTCACCGATGACGCCCTTCGTCTATATCTATTCCCTTATTCCTTGACGCATCATGCCACCGCATGGTTTGATCGTCTTCCCAAGAACTTCATTCACACTTTTGATGAGATGGTTTCAAAGTTCTTGGCGAAATATTTCCCACCGTCGATGGTGACGAAATTAAGGAATGAGATTAGCAATTTCCGTCAGCTTCCCGATGAATCCTTATTTGAAGCATGGGAACGCTATAAGCTTTCGATTGATCGGTGTCCTAACCATAATATGTTATTGGTCACCATTATAGACACATTTTATAATGGTTTGACATTACGACACCGTGATACGATTAATGCTGCAGCCGGAGGTACTTTCATGAAAAGACGTCCAGAAGAGTGCTATGATCTCATTGAAAACATGACTACCCATCATAATTATTGGGATTCCTCTGCCGAGAGGAATGAGTCAACTAGGTCTAACACTACTAATTCTTCTTCTACCTCCGAGATAGCAGCTCTCTCTAAACAGAAGAATGATATGTCCACTGCTGTCTTAAGGATACATCAAAGTATGAATCAGAATAACAATAATCAGCAAGTCAATGTGGTCAATCAGAGTTGTGAAACATGTGGTGGTCCACATTCGTATTTCGAGTGCCCAGCCTCCGGTGGCTACACTTAAGAGTACGTTTATGCTGCTACGGGAACCTACAACACGGGAGGTAACGGTTACCAACCGCAAGGAGACCGTAATCTTCTCAGCTACCGTTCTAACAATTTCCTCGGACCACCCGGTTTCACCCAAAATCAAAATCAGAATGTGCAAAACCGCAATGTTCAATATAACCAAAATCAAAATCGGGCAAATCAAGGTTATCAAAACCAGTGGAATTATAACCGAGCCCCGAATCAAGGGAATTTTCAAAATCAGAATCAAGGAAATTTTCAAAACCAAGGAAATTTTAATCAGGGAAATTTTCAAAATAACAATCAGAGTTTTAATCAAAACAACCGAGGGCCAAATCTTAACAATAATCAAAATCAAGGATTTGTGCAAAATCAATCGCCCTCGGATGAGTTGTTAAAACAACTAATTCTTCAAAATCAGAATCAGCAAAATTTCAATAAAAACCAAGAAGAGACAACTAGGTTTTTGATTAAGGAAATAACATAAATCAGGAAGTCTTTAAATGATCGACCCTCGGGCTCTGGAACCCTTCCAAGCAACACGATCGCTAACCCGAGGGGCGATGTTAAGGCGATCACTACAAGGAGTGGTGTATCATATGATGGACCCACGGCTCCGACTACCGCTTCTTCTCTTCCTCCCAAGGTAGTTGTCCGTGAGACCGAGGTGACAAAGGACACGGAACTTCCTACTAACAACGGAAGGACCGAAGACGTCCAACCTCCGGTTGTCCAGCCATCTGAACCAAAGGTTGTGCTTGAGCCCGAAGAAGCTCCCGTAAAAGCAAAACTTCCTTATCCTTCGAGATTGAATGATCAAAAGCTCCGCGAAAAAGCTTCAAATCAAATGGAAAAATTCTACCAAATCTTCCATGATTTGCATTTTGACATAAGCTTCGCGGATGCTTTACTTCTGATGCCTAAGTTTGCTTCTACAATCAAAGGATTATTGAGTAACAAGGAAAAATTATTTGAGCTGGCAAAAACTCCGCTAAATGAGAATTGCTCAGCGGTTCTCCTTAAAAAGCTTCCGGAAAAGCTTGGAGATCCCGGAAAATTCCTCATTCCATGTGAATTTCCGGGGATTGTTGAATGCTACGCCTTGGCCGATCTCGGTGCAAGCATCAACCTAATGCCGCTGTCAGTATGGAAAAAACTTTCTCTGCCCTAACTCACCCCCACTTGCATGACCCTCGAGCTTGCGGACCGGACCATAACCCATCCTAAGGGTGTAGCCGAGGATGTCTTTGTCAAGGTGGGGAAGTTCCATTTCCCCGTCGATTTTGTGGTGGTTGATTTCGATGCCGACCCCCGGGTTCCTCTAATTCTTGGAAGGTCATTTCTGAGGACCGGGCGAGCTCTGATTGATGTTTATGGTGAAGAAATAACACTACGGGTTGATAATGAAAAAGTCACGTTTAACATTAATCAGAACTCGAAATCTCAAACCACCAAATGCAACGTTGCTACGGTTGATCAAAAATCTGATCCAGAAATTGCTTCCAAAAGAATTGATTTGACACTTTCAGGATTCACGGTTAAGAGTATTTCAAATAAACGTGCTGAGCTCAAAGCCATGAAAATTACCCCTGGTTCGAGCAAATGGTTTGAGAGTTGTGCTACGGAAGTTAAGAGTGTTCTTGATTATGATGAACAAGAATCGGAGACCACAACGGAAGTGGTGAAAATTGCTAGCTCTAAGAGCACACCACTTGTCCCACCTCCAGAACCGGTTTATCGTATTGAGATTGTCGATTCTGTGAATGAAATTAAAATCTCTTCAAATAAAAATTCTATTTCACCTTCTCAACCTACCCTTTCCGACTCTTCCCCTTCTCTCACACCGGTTGAGGGAAGTGTTTCCACTATGGAAGAGCTCGAGGTTTTCTTTAGTGATGAGCCAAATTCACCGGAAATTGATGACACCATCTTTGATCCGGAGGGAGATATTCGTTTAATTGAAGAATTACTATACAAAGAGCCGTCATCTTCACTCCCTCCGACGGAAATTAAAGAAGAAAAGCCGCCTACATCCGTTCAAGTTGTTGATTCTAAATCAGAATAACAAAGTAGTGGCATTACCACTTCTAGTATTGATTTTCTTCTTGAGGAGTTCACCGATGAACTCGCTCACATCAATCCAATCCCACCGGGGGGTAAGGACGATGATTTTGATTTTGAATCTGATCTTAAAGAATTGGAATTTTTGCTAAACCGTGATCCATCTAAATGTGATTCTTATCCCGAGGAGTTCACCGATGAACTCGCTCACGACGATCCACTTCTATCAAATGATGATGATCTTTTTGACTTTCACGCTGATCTTAAAGAAGTTGAAAATCTTTTGTACCATACTCCATCATCTGATTCTTACACCGAGCTTAATGATTTACAAAGGGATGACGACCTCTTCGATTTTGGGGACGATCAAACCAAATGGAAAAATCTTTTATATGGCAAACCTACTGATGAAAAAGACCCTAAAATGGAAACCATAATTGAGGATGCTACAATTGCTTCAAATGACTTATCTCCTCATTCTCCCGAGGATGATTTCCTTTTCTCCATTGAGTCTCCCATCGAGTACCCTGCTAAGTTTTCTTGTGAAGACAAAGTGTTTAATCCAGGCATACTCGATGATGGTGAAATTCATCCTTTGATGAAATTGACTCTTGATAAGAATTTAAAGTTTCCCGCCTCATCTAAGGAACTTTTAATTCTGGAGAAAAGTGATTCCCTTATACTTCTTTCTAATCAAGAACTCCCGTTCTGCATGGAGTTATCTCTGATTGAAACTTTACTATCATTTCCAACCGGAAATGAAGATAAAGTTTTTGACCCCGGCATCTCAATTTATAGTTTCTACTATCTAAAGTCGTGGGTATCTCATTGGAGTGGAACTTTCATATGCTTCAATGTTTATCCAAACATCTTGAATGAAAGTCCGATTGAGATTATCTCTTCCACTTGCTCCCCCAAGGACAACTAAATTCGGGGCCGAGTCAAGCTACGTGACTCGGTTATCAAAAACAAAGCCCTTCGTGGGAGGCACCCCATGCTTATCCATCTATCTTCTTCCTATTTTCTTAATAAAAGTGAGGAGGGTCACCTCTTCCATATCTTGTGTTTCGTGGTTTTCTGTGATGTGTCCAGGATTTGCCCGAATAATGAAGACTCTCGTGCTCGTGGTTTACTTCTCTCCACTCGAGTTTCATCATTCGTTGCTCATCCGATATCCTAAATCTTATCGTCTAACATTTATCTTTGGCATAATTAATAAACGGCCTTAGATTTATGTAGGAGAACCCTTACCTTTAAGACATTGAGGACAATGTCTCGTTTTAGTCTGGGGGGGGGGGTAATCTTTCGATTTGATTTTGCCTTGCATTTTTTTTGCCGTTTTCTCTCGCAACCCCGTTTTTCCTCCAAAATTGAAAAAATCCAAAAAAATGAGAAAATTTTAAATTTTTTTGTGAAAATAGAATAAATTTTGAAATTTTGTTGACTTTCCGCTGGTGAGAGTAGGAATAAAATTCTGACTTGATCGGGCGTGTTGAGCCCTAGCTTGTCCCCTTAACCTTTCTTGGCTAAGCATTCACGGATCTTATTAGTTAAGATTTTAAATTTGCGAAGAACGAGAAATGATAGAGTTGTTTATAAGTTAGATGTTAAGCGTGGAGTAGTTGGTTCTCTTTAGAGCTCATCGAAGTTACTTGTGGCCTTTTGCTCCCACAAAATTGTTTCACTATATAACTGTAAGAATAATTAAAGATATTAGGTTTTGCCGATGATTAGTTCTTGGTCTTCTTAAAAGAATCCCTGCTTTAAAAATTGGGTACCCATCAAGGTTACTTAATAAATACGTTTAATAATAATAAGTTAAGTGCTCTAAGCTACGGATTCGAGATCGGGCCTTGGATCCTTATTTTCGGAAGGCGTTTAGGTCTTGGCTACCCTCTTGCACCGGCCCTTGGACCTCTAGTTCAGGAATGTGTGAGGTCTTGGTCTAATCACCTTGGATCCTCATTTCAGGAATGTCTAGAGTCTTGGAATACTCCATTGTAACGGCCCTTGGATCCTTTATGCCGGAAGGTGTAAGGTCTTGGAACTTAACCGTGAAGCTCCATCGTTTAGGGTACGCAAGTGAAGAGTTAGTGATATAATAATAATAATTAAAAAAAAAAAAAAGAAAAAAAAAAAGGTGATGAATGAAAAATAAAAAAAACGCAAAAATATAAATAAAAACCTTGATGTGGACCTCATTTTCAAAGCAACGGTTCTCGAGAAAAGATTGAAAACTACTTAGCGTCTTAATTTAGTATCTTTATTGGTCTAAAAACCTATCAAAACGAGAAATATGAAGCAATTCATTTCTCACCAAAAATAAAATAAATAGAGGCAAAATAGGAAAATGGGAGCAAGAGGTAATCACACAAATAACTTCCATGGGTAGTGATGGAGCGTGATGTGTCGTTGCGGTTTAGCAGTATTAATGCCTACTCAAGTTTTAAATTTATATTTAGCCGACTTATCAATAACACACACACTTAACGAGCAGTGTACCCGGTCAGTATGAATATAATGGTAAGTAGAGTGTCGATCACTAAGAGTGGAACGTATTATCTAGTTATTCTAATCAGTATTTTAATATCTTAAGTCAATTATACAACCTAATCTAACGCAAGGGGGTTCAGCCTGAGAGACTGGCACGTTTTGGTTGCAATTAAATAATAAACTAAACTAATGAGCACGAATCAGCGATAAGCACGCACGTACACAGATAAATACTTGAGACAATAAGAAGACCTGTCCTGATAATTAAGTAGCTTGTCACTTGTTTTATTGCTAGTTTTATATGAAGTGTATGTAATTAACCCTTTCTCGTTGGCTCTAATCTTATCGGCGAGTAAACCCTTAATGATTACTTATGTCTAAAAGTTATTCCTAAGTGATCAAGTTAGTTATAACCGTGGGAGCAATATGATCTTCCGTAGTCACATACGACAAGCCACTAATAGACACAGAGGTTATCAATGCACTAATAAAAGTCACCAAAGACATCAACATATAAACTTTAATTAATGGGAAAGCAGTTTTAAGGGAGTGCAACCTTTCCGTTGTCACATTACACAAGCCACCAATCCTGATGAATTAAAGTGTACTAATACAATGAAACAAAACTACTTAATGAATTAAACACATGCAGGACCTTCTTACAGCTCTTGTATCTTCGTTCGGGTGTGTCTTGTGCTGCCTATTCGTCTGAATTCGTTCGCTCGTCTAGGGATATATGGCACGTACGTCAAAAGTCTTCTAAATTCGTCTGGTCTTGGGGTATTTATAGTTTCTGTCTGAGGTAAGATGCGGCGCATTGACTTAACTTCACGTGGGGTCCAAGGTTATTATATTCCAGAATATTCGTACACCGCCTTGAGATGCGGCGTATCTTCATAACTGTATGCGGCGCATGTCTTCTTGTATCTTGGATCGAAACTGGTGAAATCTTGATAGTGATGCGCCGTATGTAAGAAGTATAATGCGGCGCATCTGGAGTAGAACAAGTTGGTTCTTCTTCGTTGACCAAAGTTTCATATGCAACGCATGACAGAATTGCATGCGTGCATTCTTCAAAGTCAGGCAATGGTCTTCAATCTCTTCATTTCAGCAACCTTTTCCAATCTTGATCATTTTTCTCCATTTTTAGTCCATAATAGCTAAGTTTCACCAAATGCTTGTTTTTAACTGAGAATTACAAAAGTAAACGATTAAGTATCAATTCTCATACATAATATAATAAAACAAGTCAAATAAATAGGATAAATGATGATAATAAAATGTACTTATTTGAGTTCATCAAATATCCCCCCACTTGAACTTTACTTGTCTCCAAGTAAACCTTAGAATTAATCTTATGAAAATGTATCCTAAAAGATATTAGGATTTATTTTTATATTTAAGCATGTATTCATTATTGTCATAATCACACAACCAAACACTTAACGAATTAGAAGTAAAATAAAATATTTTGATAAAAGCAAATCTAATCGTTTAACTGTCCAGTCGTGACGAATATTCTATCATAAGCTTGGCAAGTATACGCATCTCCCCCACTAAAGCCAAGGAATAACAAGTCTAAAGCGGTAAAAAGGGTTTGTTGGTTAAGGGTTAATCATTCTTCTTAATCTCTATCGATCTCAAATTCTAGAAAAGGCGACAAAATCACAAATACATGATCGAATCCACGAACACGATACTTGCAATTGCTCAAATCCTTAACTCGAATAGGCTAAAGATAGGACCAAGTAATCTTCACCAATAATATTATATCAAAAAGGGCGACAAAATCATAAATACATAGCCGAATCCACGACTACGATACTTAAGATTGCTCAAATCCCTAATCTCAATAAATCAAAGGTTTGGATAAAGAATAATATAGGGTATGGATAATATTTGGGATACAAATTGGTGTAAAATGAAAAATAAACAAAACAAATAAATTAAAATCCTAAGTATGGTTAATCACTGTCCCAACCATCCCATGAATAAGACTCATATCATAGAATAACTCACGCTTTAACACTTGAAACACACGCTTTAGGTAGACACGAATTATACTCAACAAGATCTTAATCAAAGAATAAACCTTAGTTGGCGTTCCCATAACGTTCAACTCCCATTCAATCCATAAATATAATATACAACAAATAGTGGTGATATCGACCACTTAATACAAAACTTTACATAAGTTGGTTAAAACAAACATCCAACTTTTCCTTTTTCTTTTTCTTTCTTTTCTATTTTTTCGATTTTTTTTTTTTTTTTAACATATAAACATTAACATAGATGTGTAAAATTTCACCACATCACTATTTTTCCATACTTTTCATACTTTCAGAAATAACTGTAATAGCAAAAGTAGTAAACACACGAAAAATAAACTCAAAGATATACAATATTTACTTTCACTCCAATTGCATTGTGCAATTTCCTGACTCAACCAAAGATAATGAATTACGCACGCGAACACAGGTAATGTAAGGAAACACACTTTGCCTAAAGCAATTAACCAACCACGGATTTTAATCTACAGGGTAGGCTAAGGTGTAAGGGTGTAACGAAACATTATAACAAAGGTGTAAGAAACGAAAGGAATGGCTCTGAGTGTTTTTCTAGGGGTATCTTACTCTAAAAATGAGAGTAACAAAGGGTTTATACGGGGGTTAACTAACCAGTGTAGTTAGTTAATATCACATAACATATAAAGGCTATTTGGGTGTAATCCTAGAAATTTACCAATTTAGATAAGTCACTCCAATTATATAAATAATACTTATTATGGTGGTCTCGAATAGTATACAAGCCAAGTTCTAAAGTCTACAAGTCACCGGCACACTCATAGATTTGTGAATTTTGAAAAATCACAATTTTTGGAAATAATGTTATGTGTGCAGCTATGCAACTTAGATCTTAAACAAAAACATGCTAAAAATTTTAAATTTTGATATATTAAGCGCATTTTAAGCATAATTTTTGAAAAAGTTTAGGACAAGTAAGTGTTCTAATTCTCCAATCCCCCCACTTAAGTTAAACAACGTCCTCGTTGTTTGTATCAAAGGTTAAAAACTGGAAAATAAAAGAATTAGAACAGAAAAACTCCCCTGAGATTTGCTCGGTATGATCCTCCATTTGTATAAGGGCAAAAATCAACTTCTTGTGGATGAGAACGTTTAAGCTTCATAATTGATGTATCCACAGGAAATGCAGGAATCTATAATACCATCAAGACTTAAACACACCTGAGTTAAGAAAGTTCAAACTTGCATAATACATTAGTAGTTAGTAAAAATAAAACTGAAAATCATCAGGTCAGTCGATACGCCGTATCTTATGGAAGAAGATACGCCGTATCGAGCCTGGAATAAATACGAATCAGAATAAAAGATGCGTCGCATCCTTAACCAGGGATGCGCCGCATTAAATAAACTGACAAAAAGTTTTAAAGTTAAAAAATAAAAATGCAGAAAATAAAATAAGATATGACCAGTGCAGGAGATGCGTCGCATCTTAGGATGGAGATGCGCCGTATCTTCTGCGGGCCTGACTGACTCGACACAGAACAGAATAGTAAAAATTCTCCGGGTTGTCTCCTGGTCAGCACTTGTCTTTATTCCAGAGTCTTCAAGTTAGACTCACGTTCAGCTCCTTATTTTGTTCTATTGATTCCCACATTGCCACGTAGAATCCATTTAGCAACAAATTCGTCACGTATATATTCAGGTCCCAACTTCAACACTCCTTTGTAGAATCCTTCCATCATTTGATATGGGTACTCTATCCCTCTCTTCATGTCATCATCACCAATAAAAAGGAATGGAGAAAATTTGTAGCAGAACCTATTAGTAGCATGTTTTAACCCAGGGTGAGTTCGGGGCATCATATAAGTGATAACGTCGCTTCCACATTGAAAGGTGATCTTTCCTTCAAATCATTTTGCATTAATAGTGATCTCCCTACAAAATGGTTTTCCAACAATCACGTCACCCATATCGCTGTCACAATAGGCATTCATGTCTTCAACAATGGCGAACTCAGTAACAATAGTAAAACATCCAACGAAGACCGGGACATTAATGAAGGCTCCAACTACATTCTTTCCCTTATACTCCACTTTTTTCTCATAATAGAATTGTAAAAGCTTCTTGACATGACATTGATCGGTAAAATAGGAAAGAAATTGGCGTCAATACACTTGTACCCAATCATGCATGGGAACTGCAAATTGTAAGCACAATCGGCGTGGATCCTTCTACCGTAATCCCAAGAACCATGATATCCCTCAAATTCATCGTAATTCCTAGTATTAATAACGTTGACTTTTGGACTATCCAGAATTTCTCCTTCTTCTAACTCAGATTCCGCATCATCCATGAACAGGTCATTGGATTCTAATGGTCCATCAAGGTCATTAAGTTCAATGTAGTCCCCATCGTAACGTTCGAGTGATTTATCTTGCACTAATATTCCATCCATAAATTTGGCTTCGAAGTCGAAGTCAATCAGTTCTCCGAATCCGACCATTTTCCTTCTGAAATAATCACGAAAGCATCAGTAGGATTTGTTTGCTAGAAGAGAAATTAATGAATTTAGAAACGGATATAAGAATAACTGATATCTGCAGATGATGCGCCGTATCCAGAAAGATGGATACGCCGTATCTTATAATCGTTAAAATTTAATCAGACTTTTATTCAGAAAATAGATACGCCGCTTATAATCTAGAATGCGCCGTATCAATTTAAATTATCAAAAATCGATTATACTTATTAAAATTAAATGCGTCGTATTAACAAAAGTTAATGCGCCGTATTTTCGTTACGTTTCAAAATACAAGATTTTTGATTCAGTAAGATGCGCCGTATCGATAAAAATCAATGCGTCGTATCTGTTTAATAATTCGAAAACTGTTTTTAATTAAAATAATAAATACACCGTATCTGTAAAAACAGATGCGCCGTATGGCGTTAACGTTTAGAAAAATTTCTTATTAAAAACAGAATACGCCGTATCTTGGGGAAAGATGCGCCGTATTCGAATTAATTAAACGCGTTGTATTTTATAAAAATTAAACGCAATACGCCGTATCTATGAAAATAGATGCGCCGTATCGTTTGAATATGCTCAGTACAACGATAGCAGTATGCGGAAAAACAGAAAAATAAAAACAAAAATAAACACAAACGAAAAGCAACAAAAATAAAAGAAAACAAATAACACACAAAACAGAAAATATGCAAATAATACAATGAATGCAATTAATCTAATACACAACACGGTTAGCGGTTAAAATCTAAAAGTTAAAAAGAAAAACCTAATTAAAATACTAATCAAATTAACAGATAATAACAATTCACTCCCCAGCAGCGGCGCCAAAAACTTGATGGAGCGTGATGTGTCGTTGCGGTTTAGCAGTATTAATGCCTACTCAAGTTTTAAATTTATATTTAGCCGACTTATCAATAACACACACACTTAACGAGCAGTGTACCCGGTCAGTATGAATATAATGGTAAGTAGAGTGTCGATCACTAAGAGTGGAACGTATTATCTAGTTATTCTAATCAGTATTTTAATATCTTAAGTCAATTATACAACCTAATCTAACGCAAGGGGGTTCAGCCTGAGAGACTGGCACGTTTTGGTTGCAATTAAATAATAAACTAAACTAATGAGCACGAATCAGCGATAAGCACGCACGTACACAGATAAATACTTGAGACAATAAGAAGACCTGTCCTGATAATTAAGTAGCTTGTCACTTGTTTTATTGCTAGTTTTATATGAAGTGTATGTAATTAACCCTTTCTCGTTGGCTCTAATCTTATCGGCGAGTAAACCCTTAATGATTACTTATGTCTAAAAGTTATTCCTAAGTGATCAAGTTAGTTATAACCGTGGGAGCAATATGATCTTCCGTAGTCACATACGACAAGCCACTAATAGACACAGAGGTTATCAATGCACTAATAAAAGTCACCAAAGACATCAACATATAAACTTTAATTAATGGGAAAGCAGTTTTAAGGGAGTGCAACCTTTCCGTTGTCACATTACACAAGCCACCAATCCTGATGAATTAAAGTGTACTAATACAATGAAACAAAACTACTTAATGAATTAAACACATGCAGGACCTTCTTACAGCTCTTGTATCTTCGTTCGGGTGTGTCTTGTGCTGCCTATTCGTCTGAATTCGTTCGCTCGTCTAGGGATATATGGCACGTACGTCAAAAGTCTCTGAAATTCGTCTGGCCTTGGGGTATTTATAGTTTCTGTCTGAGGTAAGATGCGGCGCATTGACTTAACTTCACGTGGGGTCCAAGGTTATTATATTCCAGAATATTCGTACACCGCCTTGAGATGCGGCGTATCTTCATAACTGTATGCGGCGCATGTCTTCTTGTATCTTGGATCGAAACTGGTGAAATCTTGATAGTGATGCGCCGTATGTAAGAAGTATAATGCGGCGCATCTGGAGTAGAACAAGTTGGTTCTTCTTCGTTGACCAAAGTTTCATATGCAACGCATGACAGAATTGCATGCGTGCATTCTTCAAAGTCAGGCAATGGTCTTCAATCTCTTCATTTCAGCAGCCTTTTCCAATCTTGATCATTTTTCTCCATTTTTAGTCCATAATAGCTAAGTTTCACCAAATGCTTATTTTTAACTGAGAATTACAAAAGTAAACGATTAAGTATCAATTCTCATACATAATATAATAAAACAAGTCAAATAATTAGGATAAATGATAGTAATAAAATGTACTTATTTGAGTTCATCAGGTAGTGTTGGCATCTAACTTGTAAATATACAATGATTTCGTTTTTAAGCTTAGTTTGGGGACTCGTGAAAAATCAGGGACGACAAATTTTAACCGTATGGTCACTTCTTCATGAGTCGTGTTTCCTACTCGATGGCCCTAAAAGTTATTGATAGATAATGATTGTCAACAAAACCGTCACAATAGAAAAATACAAAAATAGAATAAAAAGGAAATCGGGGAGTTTTTAGAACTTAAGATTTCTTAATCTATTTTGAAAATTTTGCTACTTCTCAAAGTTAGTAAAAAGAGATTGAAAATTTTTGGTTTTGAAAACGTATTTTTATAACATTGCGTGAGGACACTGCAATATCTTAGTCTGGGGGAATTTTGGTATGTGCTTAAACACATACCTTTTCTTGACCAAATTAAGACCAAAACGACCAAAAACTAACCATCAATGCCAAAGATATTGTGTTTTTGTGTTTGTTTATATGCAGGTACGGATATCTAGAAATATGGACAAAATCAAGCAAAAACCAAGAAAACGAGCACGAGATTTGGAAAATGTCAAAAGCCGATGCCGGGATGCAAATAGTCAAAGTCTATGCTCAAAAGTCAAACAATTCCTTGAAGAATCAAAGATTTACAAGAATGGCCCTTGGATTTATTTTGGAAAAGTGGCAGAAATGGTCCCTGGAATTTCAGATTATACACATTTGGTCCTTCATTTTACCTAAAATACACTAAAAACACAAACCTAAAATAACTGGATTTTTACTAAATCCAATCCAAAACCCAAACCATAAACACCAGCCCAAAAATAATCCACAAGCCCACCTTCATAAATTCACAACCCGAGCCCACCTTGCTTATAAAAAAAAAAAAAAAAAAAAAAAAAAAAAACCCCACACCCGATCCATACCCAACCCCGGTCAAACCCACCACAATAACCGGTCAACAAATATTAATTACCCTTTCAAGTTAACCCCTTACCCGCGCTTTGTTCTTCCCCAATTTACCCAGGGTTAGAACCCTAAAAAATTACCCGTACAAATTACCACAATTAAGGGTATTTTTGTACTTTGCACGCTATTCTAGAAAGATATCTGACATGTCAGCCTGACATGTCAGCAATCCCAGCTAATTCGTGCATTGTGATTGGTGGGTTAGGCATGACATGTTGATCCGAGGGCTATTATTGATGGAATGATAATCAAGGGATGATCCAAGGGCTGATGGTGAATCAAAGAAGCACATGAAGGTACGGATTGATGACATGGCAGCCTAGAATCATCCATGCTTGGCTATAAATAGCCCTCCCCTCTCCTTAGATGATCAAGTAGTTTTTAGAGTAAGGTTATGATGTCATTTTGTTTACTGAATTGTAATTTCTAAGTTTTTAGTGTAATCAAGCATTGTTTAATGAAATTTCAGTTTTATGTCTTAATCCATATTGCTTATTCAATCTTATACTCATTTAAAGTTGTTAGCTAAAGCTTTGTTACTGTTTCATAAGCTGTTTTCACCATAGTTTAAGCTCTTTGATATTCCATTTTCATTATTTTTGTTTAAAAATCAGAAAATAACCAAAAAAAAAAAAAAAAAAAAAAAAAAAAAAAAAAAAAAAAAAAAAAAAAAAAACAAAAATATGTTTTCAAGTTTTAAATCTCAGCTTCAATAAGCTGTTTTCTCATTAGTAGAAGCTCATATAAGCTGTTTAGCTTATTGTGAGTCTTTAATTAGGATAAACTAGCTTTAGTCTCAAAAATTCTCAACAGTCAACAAAAGTCAACTCTATTGTTCCAATAAGCCGAAGAATAAGCTGTTTGGAGGAGATGAATTGGGTTACTCATGGCTTAAGTGATAAGCCTGGTTATGAGTTTGTGGTTGATCAGATCTGTTGCACCATTAGGATCACTTGTAAGCTTTATTTGATTTTCATTCATAGCTTATCAATACTCAACTGCTTATTCTAGTTATTTTTGTGCTTATTTTGAGTAATTATAGTTAGTTGATCTCAGTTGTGCTTATAGATTAATAGTAGTTAGGTTTGGTAGCATTTTGATCTTAATAGTCACAAAAAACTTAAAATTAGTCATATTAGATTCAGCTTAATAAGTGCTTATATCATCATTGGAATTTGCTTATTAGATGATTTAGGAGTTAGATAAGCAGTATCTAGTAAGTTTCATATGCTAAATTGGTGATCTATAGTGAAAAAGTTCCAATTCAGTTTTTAAAAGGGGTGTTTAGCAATAGCTGATGCTGTGCACTTAAAGCTTGTCACTGTTCATATGCTCTTAGATTAGTTTTGATTGAGCTTAATAGAAGCTAGATAAGCTGTTTTAATCAGATGTTAAGTTGATTTGAGGTTATTTGAGGTTTTGAATTAGTCAGTTCAATATTAGAAGCATAACTGCCCTTATAAGCTATACATAAGCTGAGCTTAATTTAGCCATCATTTTTGGCATACTTGTGTTCTTTTTAGTGGTTAAAGTGAGAATCCAGAGATTGGCTAAGTTTCATTAAGTAACAAAGGATTTAGAGGTCTAAAAGCTCAACTGCTGCATCAGAACTCTTAGTGCAGACCTGCACTATTGCTGCTGATCTCAGCCTTTTGCTTGGTCCATAACTGCTTATCTACTTGAGCCTATTACTTGAATTTTGGTTTCCAAGTAGGTAGTAGTACTGGCTCTAAGGTTCTGGGTTTGATTTTCACTTTGTAGCTTATTTAATAGCTTAATTTTGATCTGCAAAAGTGCCCCATAGGACTGTTCTATGCCTGCATCATTCTCAGTCCCCATGACCATCTGTTCTTTGGCTTAATTGAATAAGCAATTGACTATAGAATTTGGGCATTTTCAGTTTAGGAGTAGTCTATAGTATTAGCTTTTAGAATTAGCTTTCAGTTTCCCCTAATTAGCTGTTGCCTAGCTTTTAGATCAGCTGCAAGTGGGCTATTTAATCATTGTTTCTGTCCCAAATTAGCATCTGCACAACTGCTTATTTGCTTTTTTCTGAGTGCTTCTTTGTACTGATTGAGTTGATTTAAGCTTAAATTAGTATGTTTATCTGATTTTGAGCTTTTGGAGAATTTTGGGACTTTAAGTGCTTATTTCAAACTGCTTTCTTCCCAAACTGCTTATTAGGGTTTAGAAAAGTTCTAATTTCATTTTTCATAGCTTCTTAATATCATTTTAGATTTATCTGCAAAATTTCATAATTTTCCAAATCAGTTTGCTATTTTAAACCATTTAATTTCTTTCTAATAGATTTAATTCATAAAAAATAAAATAAAAATCAAAAAAATATAATTCTTTTTCCTAAAATTTTCTTTTAATATTTAGAACTTAGGAAAATTATTTTCATAATTTTAGGACTTAGAATTTAGGATTTCACTTTTTAGATACGTTTTTAAAAATCATAACGTTCGTTTTTAAGTTTATTTGCATTTTAGGATTCGGTTGCTTAATTTGCTTGTTTCCTTAGCTTGATAAATTGTTTTTGGTTATTATTTCATATTTTTAGTATAAAATCCCAAAATATCACTCTTTTTACACTATTCACTTCACAAATTCGACACCGTTACGACAACTCGACTTCAACCTTCGTTGGGACTACGACCCGGGGAAATACATTCGTTGTATTTTCTTTGGAAAAAAAAATACCTAATTGGTTGAAAAATAACCACACACATTACGTATGAGTCTCAATGGTTTGAATAATTAATATAATGATTTATGATTTAATTATTCATTTCACAAACAAACACTTAACGGTCGTTAGTATTTAACGGAGTTTGGATAACGGACGTTAAATATTAAGTTAAAGGACAAAATTTAAAATAGAAGAAAAGAAGGATCTAGAACCCCTCCCATGGGCTCTAGATCGGTCGACCCACCCTTAGGGGTTAGGTTGCTTGGAGTGGAGAACAAGTTTTGGGAGCCTATAAATACAAACCCCTTGTATTTGTAATTCCCTAATCCTAATTCTCTAGCTAGCCAAACTTATCCTCTCCTTTTCCTCTTGTATTGCCGATCGGTTCTTCATCCCTAACACCTAGGGATTTTCGATCCAAGCTTTACAATAAGTGTTTGGTTTTGTTTGTGAATTAGAACCTAGCTTTTCACATTGAGACGCTAGTAATACGTGTGTACAAGAATGAAGAACAAGCTTCCTTTAGCTTGTGAGTTATTCCCCATTCGACTAGCTTTTTAGTCGATCCACTTAAAACCTAATTTAGGGTTTATATATATTGTTCTTGGAGATCCGGTTTATTGTTTGGCTAGAAATCACAAAAGGTACGCATTACTTTTAATTTAGTTAATTAATTACATGTATGTAGATCTTGTTATTCCGCTGCGTACTTGATGTTATGTGCTTATTTGTTTATGGCTATGATTCAAATATTCAAATAGTGGCATCAAGAGCCCGTTTATACATTGTAATTAATTACTAAAAAACGCATAAAATTGAATCTAGATGATTAGATACATGCAATAGGTGTTCTAGGGTTTTTGATTTTGCAAACCCTATTTTTTTTTAATTATGGGTCGACACCCTTTAATTATTTTTAGGGTTTTAGCTTTGATAAAATTGTAGAAACCCTAGGATTGCATGTAAATTTTATGTGGTTAATTAATGAGTACAAGGTGATGTCATTAATTAAATATGCATTTCTATATTGACTTGATTATATGTGCTACATGATAATAAGTGCAATATGGGGAATCCATGACAAAAACATGCATGTTTTGTCATGGAAAATTGATGCTAATTGTTACATGTTCTATGTGCTATTTTATGCGATTGTTAATTAACTAAGGTTTTAGTAATTATATTGTTGAACACGAATTAAAATTACTAAAAGTTAATTAATTAGGTTTTTAGGGAAGACCTAAAATTGGGGAAGACCCCATATAATCGCATATTTAATCAATTATGTGTGTTATGTATATATTAATCATAAGACTTACGCGGCCAAGAAATTGCCGTCTGTGGTCCATTGGGTACAATGAGCTCGAAAACCAATAGGAGTCTTAAGACCAATATATACATATTAATTGATTTATTTTAGCATGTTCATTATTTTAGTTGTTTATTTTTATTAAATTGCGCATTTGTTTAAATATGTTGTAGACATGATTGTAAACAAAAGGGTAATTTTTCAAATAAAAAAAAAATAAACTTGACTAAATAATGGTGTAACATTGTTTTAAGCAAGAAAATCATAAGTGTTTAGTTGATTGATCCGACTGTACAAAAGTGGTCGAAAGGCGGACCTAATATTGACAAACTATAAAGTGGGTTTAAGGTTGGTTTCGCATTAAATTGTGGCCTTAAAGAGACTCCATTCTGTCTCTCCGCTCGCCTGTGCGTCAATATTAGACTTACCAAGTACAACCATGAAAACGTACGAAACATCTTAAGGCAATGTTGTAAGTTTCTCAACGCCATCAATTAAAACTTTGATGATTTGAGCTTATTAATGTAACGAATGAGTAAACTGTTTTGAAACATATGATACAAAGATGAATGCATGACATCTTTGTACATATTTTGATTACACACATCAAAACTTAATACTCTTAAATTTAAGTTATATGTCACCCAATTAATACGGAAACACCTGAGATTACATTCTATCATTGCTAGCAGCCTCAGCTGATGTGATGATTCAAAGAATGGTAATCAAAGGGTAAATTGAGTACTTTCATTGCTAGCAGCCTCAGCTGATGTGATGAAACGACGTCAATTTGCATGTTTCTAAATTGGTTAACTTAATTGAGTACTTTCATCACTAGCAGCCTCAGCTGATGTGATGAAACGACGTCAAGGCATAATGATGGGGATGAAACATGCTTACATTTGCAACTGAAGTTGGAAAAATATGTAAGTCCCCGGTTTCTAGGAATTGCAATTGGATATTGGCAATTGGGTTCGACCCGTACCTTATTGAGTACTTTCATTGCTAGCAGCCTCAGCTGATGTGATGAAACAACGTCAATTTGGATCCTAGTTTTCAGTGAAAATTAAATGGTTAAATGTTATTTACCATGGGTGTTTAATTTTCTTGAAAAGTTTAATTATCGAAAGTACTAACTTTTGAACTTTTTCTGTAGAAATGGCCCAACCCGACAACAGCATGAGTAACATGAGTTCTGCTTTCAAATCTATGATTGAAAGAGAAAAGTTGACTGGGACTAAAAATTTCAATGATTGGTATCGTTCTTTGAGGATTGTTCTTAGAATAGCCAAAAGATTTGAATATCTTAGTAAGCCTCTTCCTACAGCTCCTGCTGGTACTGCTTCTAATGTTGAACATGAAGAGTACCAAAGTGATTATGAGAAGCATAATGATGTGGCTTGTCTTATGTTATCTGGGATGGATACTCAATTGCAAAAGCAATTTGAGAATTATGGTCCCATGGACATGATCACTGAACTCAAGCGTATGTTTGAGAAACCACCAATGGTAGAGCTATATGATGTATTAGATGCTCTGGCCAAGTGTAAGCAGGATGATGGTACACCCGTGTGTGCCCATGTATTGGATATGAAAGGATATCTTGACCAATTGGATGCACTCGGATGTGGTTACGTGCAAGATGTACAAGTTGGCCTCATCAATCGATCCCTCAATGAGGAGTTGTTTGGTGACTTTGTGCGCAACTTCAATATGCATTGCACGGGGAAGACAATAAGTGATTTACATGCAATGCTTATTGACTTTGAGAAGGGACTCTCAAAGAAGACACCTACACCTGCTGTAATGGCAATAAAAGGTGATAGGATTACTAAGCCCAACAAACCGCAACACGCGAACAAGAAGGGCAAAGGTAAAGCTGACAAAGGAAAACAGGTCGTGACCTATCAGCAGAAGCCTAAGAAGCAGAATCCTTCTAAGAAGAAGGATTATCCCAAGAAGGATTTGGCTGCTTGTCACCACTGCAACACTCCTGGACATTGGAAGAGGGACTGTCCATTGCTGCTTGAGGAGTGTCGCAAGAATAAAAATGCCAAGGCTGCAAATGGCACGAGCACTTCAGGTATTTTTATGGTTGAATTATTTTCTTTTTCTCGTAAGCAAAATGCCTAAATATATGATACAGGATGTGGTACTCATATTTGTAATACATCGCAGGGGCTTAGAGGAGCAAAGAAACTGAACTATGGAGAATGCTACTTGTATGTGGGCAATGGCATACGTGCAGCAGTTGAAGCCATAGGGACATTTGATTTAGTTTTACCTTCAGGGTTAATTCTAGTATTGAACAATTGTCATTATGCACCGTCTATTATTAGAGGTGTTGTTTCAGTTTCTTTATTGCTGGATAACGGTTTTGATCACACATTTAATAATAATGGAATTTCGGTTTCTTTAAATAGTGTTTTTTACTTTAATGTAATTCCATTAAATGGTGTGTTTGAAATAGACATGGAAAATCATGTATCCAATGGAAATAATTATGTGTATAGCATTAGCAATAAGAGAATCAAGTCGAACTTGGATTCGTCTTATCTTTGGCACTGTCGTCTTGCTCATATAGGCAAGAAACGCATGGAAAAGCTGCAACATGATGGGCTTTTGCAAAATATCAATGATGATTCATTTGATAAATGCGAATCTTGCATATCTGAGAAGATGACAAGGAAACCTTTTTCACATCATGTGGAAAGGGCAACATATCTACTTGGATTAATACACACTGATGTGTGTGGTACACTTAGACATGTGTCAAAACGCGGTGCTACCTACTTCCTAACCTTTACGGATGACTATAGTCGTTATGGTTGTGTTTATTTACTTAAACATAAACATGAAGTCTTTGAGACATTCAAGGTTTTTAAAAGTGAAGTAGAATTACAACTCGGTAAGAAGATTAAGGCTCTTCGATTCGATCGTGGTGGTGAATATTTAAGCCAAGAGTTTAAAGATTATCTAGCTGAGTGTGGAATTGTCCAGCAACTCACATCTCCTTATACTCCACAACAAAATGGTGTATCTGAAAGGAGAAATCGTACATTGTTAGATATGGTACGATCTATGTTTAATCTGACAACTCTTCCCTTATCCTTTTGGGACCATGCTCTTAAAAGTGTTGTTCGCATATTAAATATGGTTCCAACTAAGAAGGTTGATAAGACTCCATATGAATTATGGACTGGAAAAGCTCCCAATTTGTCTTACTTAAAGGTCTGGGGTTGTGAGGCGTTTATTAAACGTGACTCACCAGATAAACTCCAACAAAGATCTGTTAAGTGTATCTTCGTAGGATACCCTAAGGAAACAAGGGGTTGCTACTTTTACTTCCCACCAGAAAATAAAGTCATTGTGGCTAGGTAAGGCGAATTCCTTGAGGAGAGTTTCTTGTCTCAAGAATTCAGTGGGAGAGTATATGATCTTGAAAGTGATCAAGAAGATACGTCACCTTCTGAGAACACTAGCACACTTCCTGTGGAACCTGAAAGTTTAGGTCCTCCACCTGAAGTTGAAGTGGTTCCCATTCGCAGATCCGCGAGATCTGTAAAAGCTCCTGAACGTCTATGTTTAAACGTAGAGTGTGAGGAAACTATACTAGGGGATCTAGATGAACCTACTAGTTATAGGGTTGCCATAAATAGTCCTGAAAAGGAAAAATGGCAGGTTGCTATGAATGGGGAGATACAATCCATGAGAGACAATGAAATCTGGATTGAAGTAGACCTTCCTCCCAATGTTAAGGTAGTTGGGAGTAAGTGGCTCTTCAAAAAGAAAACGGACATGGATGGCAATGTACACACCTACAAAGCTCGTTTGGTGGCTAAAGGCTTTACCCAAACATATGGTGTTGACTATGAGGAGACCTTTTCTCCTGTAGCTGACATTAGAGCTATTAGGATTCTTATAGCCATAGCTGCTTACTATGACTATGAGATTTGGCAGATGGATGTCAAAATCGCCTTCCTGAATGGTCTCCTAGATGAAGACATCTACATGGCGCATCCTGAGCGGTTTGTGAATCCAGATTTTCCTGAGCGTGTATGCAAGCTTCAAAGATCCATTTATGGATTGAAGCAAGCATCAAGGCAATGGAATAAGAAATTTGATGAGGAAATCAAGAAGTTTGGATTTACTCAGAATTTTGATGAGCCATGTGTATACCACAAAGTTAGCGGTAGTAATACTACTTTCCTAATCCTATATGTCGATGACATATTAATCATGGGAAATCATATACCAAGTCTTAATGAAGTTAAGTCTTATATGGGTAAATATTTTTCCATGAAGGATTTAGGAGAAGCAGCTTACATCCTTGGAATCAAGATCTATAGAGACAGATCTAAGCGGTTGATTGGATTAAGCCAAAGTGCTTACATGGATAAAATATTGAAGAGATTCAATATGCAAAATTCCAAGAAGGGATATTTGCCCATGCAAGTAGAACATGGCTTAAGTAGCAAACTATGTGCTTCAACACCTGAAGAGGTGGCACACATGAAGAAAGTTCCATATGCTTCAGCAGTAGGATCTATCATGTATGCAGTAAGATGCACGAGGCCAGATGTGGCGTTTGCACAAAATTTAACCAGTCGTTACCAACAGAATCCAGGAAAAGATCACTGGCATGCTGTTAAGAACATTCTTAAGTATTTAAGGAATACTAAAGATATGTTTCTAGTGTACGGGGGAAATCCAGACGCAGAACTGAATGTTACAGGTTTCTGCGATGCGTCCTTTCAAACTGATAAAGATGATACGAAGTCTCAGACGGGTTACCTTTTTGTCATCAATGGAGGAGCTGTAGACTGGAAGAGCAAGAAACAGAGTACAACGGCTATGTCTGCTACAGAAGCTGAGTATATTGCTGCATCGGAAGCTGCAATGGAAGCTGTTTGGATAAGGAAATTCATTTCGGGTCTTGAAGTGATGCCGTCAATTGAATTACCTATAAATGTGTATTGTGACAACTCTGCCGCAATCACATTCGCCAATGAACCTGGAGTTATGAAGGACTGACTATCATCGTGAAGTCCACCCAAGAGAGTTCCCCGGCTTCTCGTGATGAGCGCAGCGCGCCAGACACTTTCCTAGGAGATATCACTATGTTCGAGAACAAGTCGAAATAGGTGAGATCAATTTACTCAAAGTTCACACAGATGACAATCTGGCTGATCCTTTTACGAAGGCTTTACCTAAGGAAAAGTTTACTCAACATGCTGATGGTATTGGTCTTCGTTTAGCTAGTAGTTTCATGTAAATATGTGGATTAGTATTTGGATAAGGGATATGTAAACAATATTATCTTAATGAAATAAAGTTTGGTTAACGTTTATTCTCATTTATAATATTGTATCCTATATTTGCATGTTTAAATCCATGAATAATATGATGTTATTCTAAATAGTCCGTTGTCAATCAATAATATGGGAATATTATTGAACTAAGGCAAATGTGAATGTTGGTAGAATATACTTAAGTATATTGATGCGTGGGCATGCCAAACTCACATGATATTCAATATTAGATAAATTGAATATAGGACAGATCCCAACCACATGATTGTACTTTATGGATCTTTGTCATTAAGTAAATCATGAATATTTATCCTCAGACTTGAGATACCAGGTAACTGCCGAGGATGTAGCTCATTTTCTGTAAGGTAGTCTAACGCTATCCGTAACTGGTAGTTATAAGGGCTATTTTCGGAGGTGATGCAAAGTTCAAGGGTTATGCTCGTAGTCAAGAAAGAATTTGTTACTTCAAATTTGTTTTGAAGTTTAATATTGCTTGGCCACTCGTATAAACGAGAAACTAATATTTGTATAAACGAGAAACTAATTGTTAATTATGGAATGACCTAGATCCATATCCATATTAACGCGGTATTAGAAACAAAAGGATAAGTATGATGATAAAATCATCACATGGTTTTTTCCAGGAAACCATACTCAGGGTCGATCTGGGGGCATTGGGGGTGTTAAGCTAGACTAACCCATGTCATTACTATATTAATGAATATCCAAGTGGGAGCTGTTAAAGTTGTGGATATAAATTAATATTTGTATGTCCAGTTTCGAACACGAGACTTGGGGATTGCACACATTACGTATGAGTCTCAATGGTTTGAATAATTAATATAATGATTTATGATTTAATTATTCATTTCACAAACAAACACTTAACGGTCGTTATTATTTAACGGAGTTTGGATAACGGACGTTAAATATTAAGTTAAAGGACTAAATATGAAATAGAAGAAAAGAAGGATCTAGAACCCCTCCCATGGGCTCTAGATCGGTCGACCCACCCTTAGGGGTTAGGGTTTCGGTTGCTTGGAGTGGGGAACAAGTTTTGGGAGCCTATAAATACAAACCCCTTGTATTTGTAATTCCCTAATCCTAATTCTCTAGCTAGCCAAACTTCTCATCTCCTTTTCCTCTTGTATTGCCGATCGGTTTTTCATCCCTAACACCTAGGGATTTTCGATCCAAGTTTACAATAAGTGTTTGGTTTTGTTTGTGAATTAGAACCTAGCTTTTCACATTGAGACGCTAGTAATACGTGTGTACAAGAACGAAGAACAAGCTTCCTTTAGCTTGTGAGTTATTCCCCATTCGACTAGCTTTTTAGTCGATCCACTTAAACCCTAATTTAGGGTTTATATATATTGTTCTTGGAGATCCGGTTTATTGTTTGGCTAGAAACCACAAAAGGTACGCATTACTTTTAATTTAGTTAATTAATTACATGTATGTAGATCTTGTTATTCCGCTGTGTACTTGATGTTATGTGCTTATTTGTTTATGGCTATGATTCAAATATTCCAACACCAACATCTTAACCAAATGCAACAAATGCATGGGATGTTTAATGCTAACAACTTTGGACCCATGAGATATTGGGGACCAAATGTTTGAATCTTTGTCTTATTCAATAGATATGCTTGGGAATCGACTTGGAGCCCGATGAATGGGTCAAGGATAGTGGATGCACTAATCATTAGACTAATTAACAACAGATCTGTTAACATATTGATTAACAACTTTAGTAGTAAAAGTAGAGTTATGACCTCTACTAGAACTACCAGAAACCACTTTCCTATGAGACTCTTCACTACTAATGATAGCATAAGCACCTTTAACATCAGGTAATGGATCTCTAGACAGGATATTACTCCTAATTTGCATATAAGTATCATCCAAACCCATTAAGAATTGCATTAGTTTCATAAGTTGATTATGCTTTTTAAACTCATCAACAACATGACAAGTACATCTAGGTAACTGAATCATAGTATCAAATTGTTTCCACAAAGTAGACAGCTTATTAAAGTATTCAGCTATAGTGGTTCCATTCTGAGTCAAAGAGTTTATTTTATGATGCAAGTTGAAAGTCATTGAACCATCAACTCTGTCAAAAGTTTCTTTTAATTCATTCTAAACATCTAAAGCCTTTTTAGAAAAAATTTGACCCATAAACAGTTCTTCAGATATAGAGTTTAATATCCAACCCAAAACAACAGCATTGACTTTGTCCCATTGTCTACCCAAAACTTCATCAGTGTTTGACCTTTTGTATGTGCCATCAACAAAAACAGTTTTATTTTTACCCTCAAGGGCTAAAAGCATAGCACATGAAACTAACATTGTAATTTTAAGTCCCTTTTAGTTTTATAGAAACAACAGTTAGAGTAGCAGAATCATTAGGAAGTAAACGTAAAGGGTGACTAATATCTAATGGGTTAATACATACAAAAGTTACTATAGTTTGCCAAAAATTTGAAAAATGTTACTAAACTTGTTTTTGGTTGAATTAGGTTACCCATGTATACGGGTTTGTTAAATATGTTACTGAACTGTGTAAACGTTGACATTTGTTAGATTTTAAATACAAAACGGTCCTTGTCGTTAGTCGGGCGTCACATAATTAGTCCCTAGACCACTATTTCAGTTAGTTTGACCATTTTTTCGTCACGGAATTAGTCCCTAGACCACTATTTCGGTTAGTTTGACCGATTTTCTTATGTTTTCGTTAGTTTTCTTATGTTTTCATACGTTTTCGCCCATTTTCTTAACTTTTCACACATTAAGTGACCTTTTTCGAAATTAATTTTTTTAGAAAAATTAATTTTTTTCAAAATTCATTTTTTTAAATTTTTTTTTTCGAAAAAATAAATTTTTTTCGAAATTTATTTTTTTTTCGAAAAAAATAAAATTTTTTAGATTTTTTTTTTGAAATTAATTTTTTTTCGAAATTAAAATTAATTTTCGAAAAAAAAATTAGTTTCGAAAAAAAATTATTTTCTAAAAAAATTAATTTCGAAAAAAATTAATAATTTCTAAAAAAAATAATTTTGAAAAAAAAAATGATTTCGAAAAAAAATTAATTTCGAAAAAAAATTATTTTTTCTCAAAAAATAATTTCGAAATTTTTTTTTCTAGAAAAACTAATATAAAAAAAAATAATTTCGAAAAAAATTATTTTTTCTAAAAAAAAATTAATTTCGAAAAAAATTATTTTTTATAAAAAAATTAATTTCGAAAAAAAATTATTTTTTCTAAAAAAAATTAATTTCGAAAAAAAATTAATTTCGAAAAAAATTAATTTTGAAAAAAAAAAATAATTTCGAAAAAGGTTGCTTAATGTATGAAAAGTTAAGAAAAAGGCGAAAACGTATGAAAACATAATAAAACTAATGAAAACGTAAGAAAAACGGTCAAACTAACCGAAATAGTGGTCTAGGGACTAATTCCGTGACGCCCGACTAACGACAAGGACCGTTTTATATTTAAAATCTAACAAATGTCAACGTTTACAAAGTTCAGTAACATATTTAACAAACCCTTATACATGGATAACCTAATTCAACAAAAAAAAAGTTTAGTAACATTTTTCAAATTTTTGGCAAACTATAATAATTTTTGTATGTATTAACCCAATATCTAATTTACTAATTAAAGTAACAGGTTCAATATAATCCTCATCCTCAGAATTATGAACAGATTGAGGTGGAGAATTATTAGCAAAATTATGAACAGACATGATGATCAAAAAACAAACACACAAGAAAGGGAAGAGAAAGTAGTTCCCAGGCTTTCTTTGCCACTAAAGTGATAGGTCAAGGGCGCACACAAGCACAACAAACAATAAAAAAGAGCAGATAAGAGCATAAATAACACACAACCTCAACAACCAATAATCTCAACTTCCAATAATCCCAAATCCTATCCTCCAGCAATCTAAACAAGAAAATAAAGACTGAAATTAAAGAGAAGAGTGTGAGAGGTGTTACAGAGCACGCAATATAAACAGCAACGGAATACCATACCTACTACACCCTAGATTCACTTAGTCTAGGGATATAGCAGATACACAATCGAAACCAGAACCAAGATCCAAGAACTACCAAACCATAATTTTTCAAAATCAGGGCAAATCACCAGAACCACCTTCAATTGAACTAAGAACACCAGATCTATCGATTAATAACACTTAATCGACCACAGAAACCTTTAATAATAAAAATCCCCAAAATTTCCCAAACCCTAATTTTCTCAAAAATTAGGCGTTTCTCAAAAAACTTTTAGATCTAAGTAATTAACACCCTGATCTATCAATTAACACAAGTTAATTGAAAGAAAAACAAATAATTACAAAAAACCCCAAATTAAATCGAAACCCAGCAAGACAGATTGAGCCTGTCTCTGATACCATGTAGAAAAACTGAATCTATTAATTATAAAAGACTTTTATTAACCTCAAAAACAAGATTACAATCACCAGAAACTGTTATTAAACAGAATACAACAAGAACTCATAATACTTGATCTCAATCAAGTATTAACAACAGAAGAAACAAGCGTTTTGATCAAGACAATCAAACATACAATTAGGGTTACAATATGAGAGAGTATAGAGAGATAATATTTTTGAGAGAGAAAATAGATCACAATTATAAGGAATAAGCCAAAACAAATGGCTTATATACTCAATAAACCGACAAAGAAAATATTGCACATGAAGTCCTCCTATCTTTACACTTTGAGCCCTTCTGTGTTTTTCCAATATCCTTCTAGCCTCATATCTTTCTACACTTCTACACTCTAAGCAACATAACTCTAACAATGATCCAAAGGACCTTATCTGCAAGATAAAACAACCATAATAAGCCCTTAAGGTTAACACTAGATAGCAGATTAAGTCCTTATTCTCAACAAGTTCAAAGGTTTAAAAGTAAAATCCTAAACTTATAGGGTTATAACAAACAAAGTTTACCAGTCACATCCTATCTTAAAACCACAATCCACTCGAAACAAACATACACTAATTTCATTACTTATTTTTCTTTCATTCTTAGAGCACTGGGTACCCTCGTGCAGTTGGCAAAAAGTGTTGTCACGTCAGCAAAACACTCTATGGCACCAGAAATCATTTGGCACCACATTTTGTGCCGTTACCCTTGGAACTAGAAAATGTGGTGACGTTAGAGTGAAAGTGGTGTTATGAGTTCACACATACCCCACTAAATACACAAATTAAAAAAAAAAAAATGTAAATAATAATAATAAATAATAATAATAATAAATAATAATAATAAAAAAATCCCAATCGCGCGGGCCGGTATTTACCAGCCGAGCACCAATGACACGAAACATGATATGGTGAGCCATTCATTAAATTGGGCTGGTAGCATGGCGCCACCCTTTGGCACCGGTGTACCCCTCACTCTTAAACCCCATTCCAAACGACCCCTAAACTTACTGTATTAACTAGAGGACATTAAGGGGCTGTTTCTTTTTTACTAAATGGGAAGGAATAGTGGGACCTATCAATTTAATAGTATTAATTTTTTAAATGGGACCCACAATTTCTGTTAGTTCGTCTGGATTCACAGGGCAATATTTATAAGCTTCTCCCCATTCAGAGACTTAAATAGAGATGGGTTCAACATGAGCCCCATACTTATCTTAGCTAACAAATAAAAAGAAACAGCCCTAACTTGTATTAAGGCAGGAGGGAGTGGAAGCGGGGAGACCTTCGGCGTCGCTCGGTGCCGATCGGGCACACCGCCGCCGGCGATCGGCGCCGAGCAAAAGTTGGAAAATTCGGTGAACTTCACCGATTGAAGCTAGCCGTTATTCAACGGGCATTTGGGCATTCGAGGAACTTTTGCAACGGCAATATAGCCGTTTGGTAAAAAAAAAAATTTTTTTTCCCCTTATTTCACTATATAAATACTAACACAAATCATAACTAAACACAAATCATACATAAAAAAAAACTACACCAAATCTCTTATCCAACAATTTTTATTCTAAAAAAATGTCTACTTCGTCCGAAGAGTGCATGTACCCGTCTTCAACCGACGATTCCATTGGTAGCTCGTTGCAATTTTGGCACGACTCGTATCAATGGGTTGTAGACACGGCAAGCTCTAGCACCGTTCGGCCTCGTACACACGTTGAGCGTCATCGAGAAGTTGGTCTTGAAACTCTACTAAATGATTGGTTCGTTGAAGAACCAAAGTACAATGACGCATACTTTAGAAAGAAGTTTCGTATGAATAAAACCATGTTTTTGAGCATAGTGGCTGATATTGAAGCGCAATTCCCGTATTTTCAAGAAGGTTATGACGCTCGTAGCAAGAAAAGTTTCACGGCGCTACAAAAATGCACCTCCGCCATTAAGCAACTCGCAACTGGTAATCCGCCCGATGAGTACGATGAGTATTTATGCATGGCCGCAAGAACGTCACGCGAAGCTCTTGATAATTTTTGTGACGCCATCGTTCAGTTGTACGGTCGAGAGTACTTACGAAGGCCAACTCAACACGATGTGCTACGCATTTTCGAGGCCCATGAGGCTCGACATCACATACCAGGGATGCTTGGGAGCATCGATTGCACACATGTCGAATGGAAAAATTGTCCTAGAAGCTTGAGGGGGCAATATACGAGAGGTGACCATGGTGTCCCGACTATTATGCTTGAGGTTACAGCGTCACAGGATTTATGGATTTGGCATGCGTATTTTGGTGCTCCGGGGTCAAACAACGACATCAACGTATTGAATCAGTCCGACTTGTATCTTGCGGAGCAAAATGGAACGGCTCCGAACACCTCATTTCACGTGAATGGGCGCTTCTATAAACGCGGTTACTACCTTACCGATGGAATCTACAACAAGTGGTCAACCTTTGTTAAGGCATACCCGTATCCAACCGACCCAAAGGAAATAAAATTCAAGAGGTTGCAAGAGGGGGCAAGAAAGGATGTCGAGCGAGCATTTGGTGTTTTAAAGGGAAAATGGAAAATTCTAGCTCGACCTATCCGGGCTATGACTAAAGCGAAGATTGGAAAGTTTGTGCACGCGGCTATTATTTTGCACAACATGATAATAAAAGGCGACGGGAGGGCAATATCACCGGTTCATATTATGGATGGACCGGTCGAACCAGTGTATGACGAAAACGTTGTGGCGGAGCTAATAGATGAAGACGTCCATCACCGCCTTCGATTTGATCTCACGGAGCATGTAGCGGCTCAAGACTTGCCGTATCTCGATGATTAGTTCTTTTATCTAGTTTCTTTTATGTCGTTTTTATTTTTATTTTTATTTAAGTATTGTAGGATTTTTATTTTTAAGTATTGTAGGATTTTTATTTTTAAGTATTGTTGTTTTTTTAAGTATTGTAGGATTTTTATTTTTATTTTTAATGAAATGATATGTGTTTTTATTTTTAAATAGTTTATGTATTAAAAATAAATGGAAAAAAAAAAAGTGATGTGGAAAATGTGGGATTTGGGGTTGTTTGGGGATCATTGCCACCATTTTGGGGAAGTTTGGGGAAGGGTTGGGGTGAAATGAGTTGGAAGGTTTTTATTGGATGATGATGAGGTGGCAATTTGGGGAAGTTTGGGGAAGGAGTGACCACTCCCTCCCCCTAACAAGTACTAGCTTAAGGTCCGGTTCTACCAAACTACACTAGTCTATAGCTTAAGGTGGAGGTCTAGTTGGCACACATGCAGTAAAAAAGAGCGTATCGACACCAGCAAAGGTACAATTAAATAGATTACAAAATCAAGCAAACTACTAGTTGGGGGCCCAAGCATAAATTCCATTTTCCCAATATAAACACGTGAAATCGTCATCACATTACCCTTTTCGCGCCTTGCGTATTCCACGTTTTTTTTACTCAAAATATTGGCCCCATCTCTCTCTCTCTCTAAATTCAAACACTTTCTCTCTCTAGATTCTGTTTGACTTCCGACTACTCACTTCCACTTCCGGTCACATTCTCCGGTAATTAATGCAATTACATATTTATTTATTACCTTTTATAAATTAGGTATAGGTTTTTTAATTAGGACTTTAATTTAACCGATTAATTACCTAATTTGATTAATTAAAAGTATTATATTTATGTCAATGTGTGTTGATTTGATGATATCTTTATTTAATATATAATTTGTTCAATTTTATATAATAATAATAATTTTGCTCTTAAAAAATTAGGTATAAATTAAATCGATTTTAAACTGATCAATGTGCGTGTGTGTGTTTTGTTGGGTGAAGTATGATGGATTTTTCCAAGACGAAATTGTATCAGCGAACTCGTTCGTGTTATAACAAGCTTTACTTAGAGTACAGTGAGAAACATGGTACCAAAAAGAAGCGTGACGGTGAAGACGGGGTTAATGGTAGTGCTAGTGGTGAGGTTTTAAGTGTTAGTGAGGATGTCGGTCCTAGTAAGACGAACAAACCGAGGAAAGTCAATAAAAAGGGTAAGAATGTGAGTAAAAGTAGTTTAGTTGATGAGTTGGATGACTCGGATTTGGAGGTGAGCAAGAGGGGGAAAACCGTAAAGAGGCATAAGGGTGTGAGAAGAAAGGATGCAAAGGAAGGTAGTGACGATGATGTATTATCTGAGTATGATGATGGTTCTGGGAATGCTGAAAAGGAAGCGGGAACAGCTAGTGGTGCGAAGGGGAAGTGTTTGAAAAGGAAGAGGGGATATAGTGTTAAGTTTGTGACGGAGGTTAGAATGAGTACACGTGGTTTTGCTGCTGATGATAGTGACGATGATGAAGGTGTGATATTCTTGGGTGATAATATTAGGTTTTTGGATGATTATGATCCCTCACATAGCTCTCGCGTTGAAAGCAACGAGGTAAAGGCTAGTCCAGTGGAGTTGGATTCGATTCAAGCAGATGCAGTTGATGACGATGGCGATGAGTCACAGGGGTTAAAGTCATCTGAAAAGAAAGTTGACGATTCACTGAAGTTTAAGTCCCCTTTAGAGAATGATAGTGATAGTGACTGGAAGGACTTAAGGTCATCTGAGAATGTTGCTGGTGCTGCTGCTGCTGCTGCTGATATTGAGGATATTGTATATTACAGCGTGAGTTCTTCGAGTGACCGTGAGGATGGCGAAGATGGAAATGCTGTGGCTGATGCTGATAACAATTGTAGTGCTCTTAATGTTAAAGGCAAGTCTCGGATTGAATTGGGTCGAAAACATACATCAGACGACGTACATGAAGAAGAAAATATTGACCAGTTATTTTTTAATCGTTTACAACGAAAACCTGCTGATAAGTGTAGAAAGAAGAAGGCACGAAATCCTGCTGATAAGCGTAGAAAATCCTGCTGATTTTTTTGAGACTGCAGTTAAGGAGTTGGATTCGATTCAAGCAGATGCAGTTGATGACGATGGCGATGAGTCACAGGGGTTAAAGTCATCTGAAAAGAAAGTTGACGATTCACCGAAGTTTAAGTCCCCTTTAGAGAATGATAGTGATAGTGACTGGAAGGACTTAAGGTCATCTGAGAATGTTGCTGGTGGTGCTGCTGCTGATAATGAGGATATTGTATATTACTGCTTGAGTTCTTCGAGTGACCGTGAGGACGGCGAAGATGGAAATGCTGTGGCTGATGCTGATAACAATTGTAGTGCTCTTAATGTTAAAGGCAAGTCTCGGATTGAATTGGGTCGAAAACATACATCAGACGAAGTACATGAAGAAGAAAATATTGACCAGTTATTTTTTAATCGTTTACAACGAAAACCTGCTGATAAGTGTAGAAAGAAGAAGGCGAAAATTGTTTTTTTTGAGACTGCGGTTAAGGAGTACAGTAACGAAAATGAGAAGTGCAAAGGTGACGAGATCGGGTTAGAGAAGCGGCAGATTAACAAAGATTCTTCAGTAGTTCGTGATAAAAAAGTTAACAAAGTCAATAAGGATGATTTTTGGCTAATAGTTGATGAAAAGGGCACCCAAAAAGATGGAAAAATTCACCTAAGTAATAAGAATGATGAATTTGGAAATAAAATTGACGTGGCTAAGATTCTCACAGATGCTATGTTGGAGGACGAGGGTGTGGATGAGGTGTTTAAAAAGTATGTCATTGCAGAAGACATTCCGTATGTCACTGCAGAAGACATTCCGTTAGAAGACGTCCCTGTAGAGAAAACTCCAGTTGAGAAAATAGTGTCGTATAAGTTTAAGTTTGATGATGAAGACGAGGAAGATAAGATGCCAGAGAAATTAGAAAATGAGACGGAAGTAGATGGGCTCTTCGATGAAATGAGATTGTGCTTACAATCATCCGAGATTGGTTCATTTAGTGCTTCTATGGTAAGTTTTCATTTATGTAAAGCTACGTCGTCTGTGATTTCATATTCAATAAGGTGTCGTTTATTTAACTGTCTGAAATTTGAAACCTTTACATTCTGCCCGTTTAATAAAGATTATGAAATCATTCCCTTCTTATACACAAGTAGCTCGAGAACTTGGTATATTCTTTGTTGTTTTGGTTATGAAGAAAGTCATGTCATTTGGATTTGAGAAGTGTCTACTAGATGCATTTGATGGAAGATTGCTGTAATAAAGAAACGTGTAGTAAGAAATGATAACCGCATATTCAGTAAAGTGTACTTCTTTATTTTGGGAATATCACAATGATAGATTCTGAAGATTAAGTTACAATTTAGGCATAAAATTATGGGACAGTCGAATTTGTGTATCACATATCAATGGACTAATTGTACATAACTAACTCGATAGGTAAAGCAGAATTATAATTTAGAATCAAGCGTCATTATTTTTCACTATTTAATAGAGTGGCAACATGAGGTTTGGTTCAAAGAGTATATATTATGTTATTTTTTATGGTAATAAGTGAGTTTGGTTTTTCTGTGATGGCATTGGTACTTGAGTCTCTGAATTGCTTTCATAATATGGACAGGCTAATCATGGCTATGCCGACTTCTTATTGGATGGAAAAGATCAAGCTACTTGTTGCCGTGGAGGAAAACATCATCTCACTATAAATGATGAGTTTGGGATCATCTGTAAATATTGTTCATTTGTTGAGATAGAAATGAGAGAAATTTTACCCCCTCTGGTTAGTCTTAACCTATCTCTTATCTAAGTATATCTTTACTACTTATTATCCACAGGACAATTTAACATTAGTTTTACTGACAATATAACTTGTAATCTGAGCTAAGTTGCCAATAAACAACTGATAAAGCTTCAACCGTACTTCGTCAGTAGCATTTCAATGTTCACAGATTCCGTCACACATCTTATTTCACACTCTTGTTATTCTTATTCCTTAATAATTATACATGTCACTTATTAATTGATGATCTATTTGCTTAAGGTACCATGGTTTTATTTGATATGATTACATACATTACAATTTTAAACCATGGTGTATTGGTATACACAAATCTTGTTCTTTGTATATAATAGCTATACTGTTGTTGTTGTTGTTGATTGTATAAACTTGATACTTTTCGTCTTATGTGTAGTGTAAGAATGGAAGGGGAGGGCATGGCAGACACGACATCGACAAATCAGACCGCATGAAATTTTCTGACTTTAAGCTGACTGACTGTAATCAAGAACACCTTCATGTTGCTAATGGTAGTCAATACGAAAAGGGTACAGTTTGGGACTTGGTTCCTGGTGTTAAAAACTCCATGTATCCACATCAGCGTGAAGGTTTTGAGTTTATTTGGAAGAAAATAGCTGGTGGGACATACATTGATAAGTTAGAAAAACGCCTTCCTACTGGTGGAAGTGGATGCATAATCTCTCATGCCCCTGGAACTGGTAAAAGCCGTCTGACAATAGTTTTTCTTCAATCATTTATGAGAATGTATCCGGATTCTAGACCATTAATCATTGCTCCTCGATGTATGCTTCTTACATGGGAAGAGGAGTTTAAAAAATGGAATGTTGATTTTCCGTTTCACAATCTGAATAACAACGAGTGTTCTGGTCAAGAACATAAAGTGGCTTCACAAATTTCAAAAAATTCTGGAAATGGAAAAAGCCCACTTTGCACGCGTTTGTTAAAGTTGGTTTCTTGGAAGAAAGAGCCAAGTGTTTTAGGGATCACTTACAGATTATTTGAAAGCTTAGCTGGGGAAGAAGGAAAGAGGAAGAAAACAGTAAACAATCAGGAAGATGAAAATATTAAAAAAATGCTTCTTCAAGTTCCGTCACTTGTAGTACTTGATGAAGGTCACACACCAAGAAATGACCAAAGCCTTATGTGGAAAGCGTTGCTAAATCTCAAAACAAAAAGAAGCATCATTTTATCGGGTACTCCCTTTCAGAACAATTTTGATGAGTTGTATAATACCCTATGTTTAGTAAACCCTTTATTATCTTTTGGGATTTCATCCATTGGAAATGACGAGTTTAGTAAAAAACGTGGATGGAAACACAATTCAGCTAAAGGTCAATGGGATGTTATCACAAGTTCGGTGAGAAAAAGTCCACAAAAGTTAACTGAACTTAAAGCCATGGTTGACCCTTTTGTCCATGTACATAAAGGAACAATTCTTCAAGAGAAACTCTTCGGTTTAAAAGATGCCTTGGTTGTTTTAAAGCCCACCAAAACCCAACGCAGACTTCTTGGAAAACTTTCAGGGACAAAATCATCAATAGGAATCGACCATCTAATGTCCTTAGTATCTGTCCATCCCTCATTGCTTCCCAAAAACCATCCATATAGTGATCTGTTCTGTAAAGCACTTAAAACCTTTGAAAAAGATGCTGGTGCTGGCATTAAGACAAAGTTTCTGATGGAGCTTCTTAAGCTAAGTGAAGCTCTGGAGGAAAAAGTCTTGGTTTTTAGCCAGTACATCAAGCCTTTGGAATTTATAATGCAACTTTTGAAAACTGATTTCAGTTGGGTTGAAGGGAGACAATGTTTGTATATGGATGGACAACAAGATGAAAAGGTTAGACAAAACTCAATTAATACATTCAACGACCCAAAAAGTGAAGCAAAGGTACTTCTTGCATCACTTAAAGCTTGTTCTGAAGGAATTAATTTAGTGGGTGCTTCAAGAGTTGTATTACTTGATGTTCATTGGAACCCTTCGGTGGAACGGCAAGCTATAAGTAGGGCGTATAGGCTTGGTCAGAAGAAAGTCGTTTATGTTTATCATTTAGTCACCGGGTCTATGGAGGGGGGAAAATATGTTAGGCAGGTTGAGAAGAGTCATTTGTCCGAATTGGTCTTTTCTTCAAAAAACAAAGATAGTTCTAATCCTACAATATCATCTACGGTATCAGTAGATAAGATCTTGGAAGAAATGGTGCAGCATGACAGGCTTCAAGGTATGTTTGAGAAGGTGATCTACCAACCAAAAGAAGCAGACTTAATTGAAACTTTTGGTTGATGGTGTAGATTTCTGGGACAGGTACGCTATTATTTTCTCTCTTTTAGTTTGCTGCTTTGTCTTAAAAAACAAGTATGCTGAACTATCTACATAATCTTATGGTGAATAATTTTCTAGCCATGATCATTTTTGTCCAGTGTCTCATAAACATTCGCAATATTGACGACTGTATAAAAGTATGATTCTGATTTTGTAGACTTTAATCATCTGTTATACCTACATATTAAATGGACAACGGTTGGTGCTGTTTGATTACACTGATGTGTTGGAAGGGGTTAAATAAGGATTAATATCACTAAGAGTTTTTTTTTTTTTTTTTTTTTTTTTTTTTTTTTTTTTTTTTTTTTTGTCTTTCATAATTCTACAAGCTCTAAAGTTATTTTTCTGTAGAAATGATCCTTTTTGCACATATATTCTTAGCTTTCTTTGATAAAGCCCTTGTCGAATGAACATTAATTTTTATATTTATGTCTGTGCATGCAGGTTGCTGAAGGAGACATGATGTTAGGATGATTGTTATCCAGAACCGTAAAGAGATCCCGTAGTTAATTGGTACATGGCCCTTTCTTTGGCCTTTTGAACTTGTTAAACTGGTAGTCTTTAGGCTGCTTGCAGTAAGATAAAAGGATCGATTGATCCACTCGATCGATTGAATCGTCCTTGTTGCAGAGAAAATGGGCACTCGATTGATTGGAACAAAAATGAGGATCAAGGTCGTGTGAGCGATCGATTGAGATTGCTATATATATATATATATATATATATATATATATATATATATATATATATATATATATATTTTTATTTTTTTTTTTTTTTTATTTTTTTCTTTTTAGTTGCTAGCCGTTGCAAAAAAAAAAAAAAAAAAAAAAAAAGAAATCCTAACGTTTGAACTAGCCAACGGTTTGAATGAATTAAAATATATATATATATATATATATATATATATATATATATATATATATATATATATATATATATATATATATATTTCACTTATAAATACACAACATAAACACACTTCAATCCACAAATCTTACAATTCTATCAATTCAAAATGTCTAAGAAAACACCACAACAAAAAGGCCGAAAATCCCGATTGCCACAAAACATTCCGCACTTAACACCGAATCCAAATTTCCGGTTAACCGGTGTCTCACCAAACGTCAATTCCCGACCTGCTACTTTAGATTATGAACCGCAACAACCTCCACAACAACAAACTAACAATCTATTTTCTATAAATCGTCCATTTGTTCCACCGTATCAAAACAACCAACAACAACAAAGCCACTTCCGTCGAAGCCAACAATCTATCTATGGCTCACCCGAATCGGTGTATCATCCAACAATGGATTCATCACATTCCTCCTTTTCAAATTATCAACATTATTCTCCGGTTAACCGTATAAATCTTGATGCTTGTGATTTTGAAGAACAACTATACAACAATCCATATTTTTATATGGGAACTGGTTCGGGTTATCCGGCTCAAGGTTATCCGAGTCAAGACTTTTCTATGGCTCAAGGTTCAGGTCATGGATCGTTTCACGATTCGGTTCCAAATGATAATGATGATGCTCCTCCGGAAGAGATGTCACCGGTGAAACCTAAGAAACGAGCTACAAAGGCTAAGAAGAAAAATGTGGAGAAAGAAACCAAGAATGATTCGTCAAATTGGACACGCAACGAAGAAATCGCGTTGTGCAAAGCTTGGTGTGATACGTCCGAGAATAGCGAGCAGGGAAACAATATGCAAGCTAAGGGATTTTGGAAGAAAGTTATTGCTTACTTTGAAAATGATGTTGGTGGAAACAGAACGTACAACTCGATTATTACCAAGTGGAAAAATAGGATTCGTCCTAGAGTTTGCGCATTTTGTGCCATTTACGACAATGCTTTTCAGAATTATGCAAGTGGTGACAATGACCTAGGTATTTACACACGAGCGTGTGAAGAATACCAAGTGGTGTATGATCATGCTTTTACGTTGCAACATTGTTGGGAAATCTTGAAGGAGCATGAGGTTTGGAAGGCAACTGAGATGCCGGCTTTTTTATGTCCAGATGCGCGTCGAAAAAAAGCAAGGACTTCTGAAACCGGATCGGATGCGCCTGAATTTGAAGAGACTCAAATTGAGCGACCAATGGGTCGTGACATGGCAAAGAAAACTAAGAAGAAATCATCAGTGAGTTCAAAGTCTTCCTATATGGAAGATGTAGCCAACAAATGAAAAAGCCTTAAGTCCATGGCATTGGGAAAGAAGAAGGAGCTGACAGAAGAATACTACTCGTTGAAGAAACAAGAGTTGGAGCAAAGGAAAAAAGAGATGGAAATAGAATTAAAAAAAGTTCAAATCGAAGAAGAAAGACTTGAATTTGACCGGCAAAAGAAATGGGATAAAGACATCTTATTCTACCTCACACCAATCGACCCGTCTTTGCCCGCAAATTTACGACAAAAGATGCATGAAATGAAGGATTCAATCAAGGAACGACACAACCTAGATTATTAGTTTTTTAATAAGTATTGTAATGTTTTAAATTTATTTTAAGTATTATGTAACGTTTTAATTATTTTAATGAAATTTAAGTTTGTGTTAAAAATGTTTAAAAAAAAAAAAAATAAAATAAAATAAAATAAAAAATGGATGAAGGTCGCCTTACTGGGGCACCCAATCGCCTGAAGGTCGCTGGAGAGAGAAAGCTGACGTGGCAGAGAAAAAGGGAAGGATTGACCCTCCTTACTGCAAGCAGCCTTTTGTTTGCTTAACGTATGTAGTATGTCTCCTTTTGTTGCAACCTATGCAACTATAAAGGTTGAATTTGAACAGTTGAAACACCGATGCTGCAAATCGTCTAAAAAATTAATCATTGACGATGACTAACGATCGTTATATGTTAGCTATTGGGGAGAACATATGTAAAGTCAGCTTCTTATTATTTTTTCGTGAAAACTTGGTTAAATTCAGTGTTGACTGTGGATCGTTTTTTAAAACGGAATAATTCACATATTTTTAAGATCGGCGGTTTTCCCTCACTGTCTTTGAAGATGGTTTTTGTTCTTAGTATGCCACATTTAGTTGATTCGCAACATGGCCATCTTCTGCTTGATTCTTTCTTTCATCAGTACTTATTATTTTTTGGGAAAGATCAGTATTATAAACAGAGGAAGCAAACGCAGGACCTCGCAAAGACGCAAACCAAGGGAGAATGTTACAAGGAAACCAAACGGGCCAAAAGCCACAACCCAACAAAAAGAAGAGAACACAGACTATATATATACAAAGCAACGATGTTTACTTTCTTGGGGATCCAAGAATTCCATCTATGATGAGACCCCAAACTGTGAACACCAAGGAGGGAGTTTTCAATAACTTTGGCCAGGACATTGACTTTATAATGCTCGGAAGCTGCATAAGACCAAACCCATTTATCACTGCCATTGGGGTTTAGCACAACCGTATTCAGAGAATTAGATAAGAGTATTGAGATCATCTAGAGCTTGACCCCTAGGAGGTATACGCCAAGCCCATGAGCTAAACCACAACCCGTTATCAACATACCCTCTATCTTTAACCTTACAATCTTTGATGGATTCAAGCGCAAAATGTCTTGGAAACTTATCTTTAAGACACAACCCTTCACCACACCACGAATCAGTCCAAAACTAAGTATCAGCACCATCTCCCACCTTTCGAACGAACGAGCTTCTG
The DNA here is from genome assembly GCA_021014915.2 of Artemisia tridentata subsp. tridentata. Classification (NCBI taxonomy): domain Eukaryota; kingdom Viridiplantae; phylum Streptophyta; class Magnoliopsida; order Asterales; family Asteraceae; genus Artemisia; species Artemisia tridentata. Next base: position 303,525,311 of record CP139501.1, on the reverse strand, counting down.
AAATTTGAATTTATATCCTCGAGAGTAAACTGCAAAATACATCTCTGTGGTTTACACATTTTGGCAATTTACATCCCTGTCAGAAACTATTGGCAATATACATCCCCCGTTAGGCAAACGTTTGCCACATTACATCCCTAAGTTGGATGGGCGTTATCTTTCTCCGTTAAGTGTTTGCATCGTTAGTCCCTCCGTTAGTTTTGTTTGCATCGTTAGTCCCTCCGTTAGTATTTTTACAAAAATTAATTTTTTTTCGAAATTAATTTTTTTTCGAAATTAATTTTTTTTCGACATTAATTTCGAAAAAAAAATTAATTTTTGTAAAATAATTAATTTCGAAAAAAAAATTAATTTTTGTAAAAAATACTAACGGAGGGACTAACGATGCAAACACTTAACGGAGAAAGATAACGCCCATCCAACTTAGGGATGTAATGTGGCAAACGTTTGCCTAACGGGGGATGTATATTGCCAATAGTTTCTGACAGAGATGTAAAATGCCAAAAGATGTAAACCACATGGATCTATTTTGCAGTTTACTCTATCCTCTTATGTGTTTAGTAGCTTTGATAAGGTTATTGTTGTGGGAGCTTATGCGTATCTCATGATGTTTTTCAAATTGTTTGTGTATCTCATGATGTTTTTCAAATTGACGTGTATCAATTGTAAACGTTTTAAAATATAAGACATAGAAAAAGCATATGACAAACCAATAATCACTAGTTTTAGGCAAACGACAACAGATTATAACATTATAACTTTTACCTAATTAAAAGATTGAACAGATTTATAAACTAATTGACAAGTCATAGAAGATATTGACAAAGCCTGTGGTCACTTTAGAAAAAAGAGTTAATTATATTTTTGGTCCTTGTGGTTTACCGGGTATAACGGTTTTGGTCAAATAGTTTAAAAAGTAACGGATCCTATCCAGAATCCGACGACCCGTAACAGGTTTAGTCCAATTTTTGGTCCACCGTTAGTTTGACCAATTTTGACTGTTAAATCTGAGGGCATTTTTGTCTTTTCATTTATATTGTTAAATAAAAGAGTTAACTACATTATTTTGGTCCTTGTGGTTTGTCGAGTGTTTCACTTTTAGTCAAATAGTTTTTATATATACATTTTTACTTATGTTTTTATCTATGTTTTTATTTAGGCTTTTATATACGTTTTTATATATCTACGTTTTTATCAACAATTTTATATACATTTTTATACACGTTTTTATCTTCGTTTTTATCTACATTTTTATACAAGTTTTTATGCACATTTTTATACATATATTTTTATACACGTTTTTATACACATTTTTAAATATGTTTTTATATACTTTTTTATCTACGTTTTAATTTATGTTTTTATTTACGCTTTTATATACGTTTTTATCTACCTTTTATATACTTTTTTATCTACGTTTTTATATATCTACGTTTTTATCAACAATTTTATATACATTTTTATACACGTTTTTATCTTCGTTTTTATCTACATTTTTATACAAGTTTTTATGCACATTTTTATACACATATTTTCATACACGTTTTTATACACATTTTTAAATATGTTTTTATATACTTTTTTATCTACGTTTTAATTTATGTTTTTATTTACGCTTTTATATACGTTTTTATCTACCTTTTATTATACGGATTTTTATACATTTTTATAGGATCTTACAATATATCTACGTTTTTATCAACGATGTTATATACATTTTTATATACGCTTTTATATACGTTTTATAGGGCTCTAAACGAAATGAACGTTCAGTGAACATTTCGTGAACCGTTCGGTAAAAATTTCGTTTATGTTCGTTTATTTATTAAATGAATGAACATGAACAATATTTTACGTTCGTTTAGTTAAATGAACGAACATGAACAAAAGTCGCGTCCGTTCATTTATGTTCGTGAACGTCCGATTATGCGTTCATTTATGTTCATTTATTTATTTATGTTCGTACATCGTATATTTTAATTGTATAATTTTAAAATTGGTTTGTTTAAACAAAACAACACTTATAAAACAATATATTGTGCATAATTAAATAAAGTTTATATTTGTTTGTCTATGTTCATTCATGTTCGATCGTTTAACGTTCGTTTAATATCTTAATGAACGAACATAAACGAACATGAACAACTCATTTTCTTAATAAACGGACATGAACAAGAAAATCCGTCCGTTTAAGCGTCCGTGTCTGTTTATTTGTCCGGTTAAAATTAAATGAACGAATATAAACAAAGTTCCGTTCGTGTTCGTACAGTTCGTTTATAGCCCTACTCCATTGTGCTTTTCTGTGCTTTTCTTTGAATGAACAATTATTATTATAGTAGAAAGTACCAAATAAAATTGCCTAGTTTCTTCAAAGTTAATGCAGAGATTGTGATGTTTGAGTTATTTGATATTTGAAATCAGGGACTTACTTTATGGTCCAAAAAAAGGGGTGGAGTTGTCATTAATCTTCAACAACATTATTAATGATTTTCGCCTAATAATACTGGATAAGATCATGTGTAATGGTGTGTAAGAGTGGATGGAGCATTGTGTGGCATGTGGCAGTGTGGGCCATGATGGGGCTTGAAAGAAAATGTGGTATAGTGGTAGTAGGGGCATGGTGTGACATGTGGCACCCATTTTTTTTTAATCACTAAAACTAATAAATAAAAGTAAATAATAATAAAAAAAAAAGACAATTTCATTAAAATAAAACATAAAACATTACATAACTAAAAAAAAAAAAAAAAAAAAAACCGACAAACATAATTTTAAAAAAAAACGACAAACATAATTTAAAAAAAAAAGACAACTAAATATTACATTTAAATAAAAACTAAGCGTCACGATATTTTCGGCGAATTTCTTCGTTGAGTTGTTCGTTAATTTCTTTTGCCACGGGGTGTAGCCCATCGGTACTTTGTTCCAATTGTGCCAAATCTTTCCTTTTGATAATCGTTTGGAGGTCGTTGTATCTTTTTTTTTAAGCGCACGACGACGCTCCGCCTCATCCCCTATCCTCGCAAGTTGAGCCGCAATTTGGCTCAACGCGTAGTTGTTGGGGGCGGCGGACGAGGACGAGGAAACCCCTTTTCCTTTGGCACTTCGCCTACCCGGGGGCCTTGGCCTCTCAACGACAACTTTGTCTTCTTCCACAAACTCGTTTAAGTTGAACGTGTGGGCATCGGACGATTGGCTATCGTGTTCGGGTGCGGATGACGATTCACTTTTGGACCGTTTTGACGGTCTCGTTGTACGAACTTTCAAAGGGGGTTGATCTAGCCATTTTTGATGGGTGTGAAGATACTCCCATACCTCCTTGAATTGGAATGGTTGAAGCTTGACTTGTTTGCATTCCTTGCAAGCGGCGTGGTACGGTCATTCCAACAAACTCTCACCGCTAGGGACGGCATTCTTTTTCCGGTTGTAGCAAGAATTGAAAATTTTACACCGATTGTTCATTTCGGACCACTTGCCCGAAATCATGTCTTGCGTACGGTAATCGGGTCCAACTTCCATGGCCGAAAAAAAAGCTTCTCGAACCCGATGCCAAAATACGTGTCCCCGTTGATAATCCGCTAAACAATAGAAAAAAAAAATAATAAGTTAGTAAAAAACATTATATAAACATAATAACTAAAAAAAAAAGTATTCAAACATAGTAACTAAAAAAAAATTATTTAAACATAAACATAATAACTAAAAAAAATTATTTAAACATAAACATAGTAAGTAAAAAAAACTATTTAAACATAATAACTAAAAAAAAAATTATTTAAACATAAACATAGTAACTAAAAAAAATTATTTAAACATAATAACTAAAAAAAAACTTACCGGCGTTAGCATCCGTGGCAATTTCTATCCACGCACGAGCCAAACACATTTCCTCGTGCTCGGTCCAATGCATACGCTTGATCGGGGCTCTCGGCTTGTTCGCGGGTTTCTTTTTGTGCGACCGCTTTTTTGGTTGAGACGGTTCGACGGCGGCGGCTTTCTTACCCTTCGTAACACTTGGAGGAGTCTTGGGGACCGTCTCGTAATCTTCGACGTCAACCGGCTCGTGTTGAGACGCGAAGCTTTGAGACGGGAATTGTTGCGGTTGAAATTGTTGAGACGCAAAGTTTTGAGAGGAGAATTATTGAGAGGTGTTTTGTTGGTTGTACACGTTGAACCCGTAATTTTGGTTACCGTAACCAAAATTTTGAAACCTCATTTGCGGTTGCATGTTTGGTGGAAAATGTGAGATGACATCGAGAAGTTCTTGGTTTGAAAACGGACCCTCGACAAACTCGTTAACACGGCGAGGACGAACGTAACCGGGGTTGGTATAATTTTGTGGGTGGGTTGGGATTCATAGTGATATAATTGTTGTGATAGTTTATAAAAGATTGAGAGAAAGTGTGTAAAAAATGATGGTTTGAAGTGGGTTTTTATAGATAAAAATTATAAGTTTATTGAATAAAAAAAAAGAAAAGAACGGTAATAGAGCCGTTGAACGGCTATTTTTTTGGAACCAAACAAAGGGCGCGGGCATGGTAATTGCAACGCCTCAAAATTTTTTTGGGCTTTAGCGCCTAGTGGTTATGGGGTTGGGGCGTTATTGGGGCTTGGATGGGGCTTTTCATGCCCCACTACACACAGTCTAATGTGTGCATTTATCGTTGCACACTTGCATGTAATTAATCTAGACAAGTTTAGCACGATACATGCAGAGAGAGAAATAGTTCTTATTGACACCGTCCAAAATAAGCAAATTTGAACCTTTTGACTGTTTTTATATATGATTTTATCTACGTTTTTATATAAGTTTTTATCTATGTTTTATATACGTTTTTATTTACGTTTTTATATAACGTTTTTAAATATGTTTTTATATAGTTTTTATCTACGTTTTAATCTATGTTTTTATTTACGCTTATATATACGTTTTTATCTACATTTTATTATACATTTTTGCATATATATATATATTTTTTATTTATATATCTTCATTTTTATCAACGTTGTTATATACATTTTTATATGCGTTTTTATCTACGTTTTTTTATACGTTTTTATATACGTTTTTATCTACGTTTTTATCTACGTTTTTATCTAAGTTCTACGTTTTTATATACGTTTTTAAATATGTTTTGATATAAGTTATTATCTACGTTTTAATCTATGTTTTTATTTACGCTTTTATATACGTTTTTATCTACCTTTTATTATACGTTTTTATCTACCTTTTATTATACGTTTTTGTATATATATATTTTTTATATATCTACGTTTTTATCAACGCTGTTATATATATTTTTATTTACGTTTTTATCTACGCTTTTGTATACGTTTTTATATACATTTTTATCTACGTTTTTATATACGTTTTTATCTACGTTTTATCTACGTTTTTATCTAAGTTTTTATATACGTTTTTATCTACGTTCTACGTTTTTATTACCTTTTAAAAAGCAATTAGAAAAGAGAATTTTTTTTTTTTTTTTTTTTTTTTTTTTTTTTTTTTTTTTTTTTTTTTAAACAAAAAAAGCAAAGATTTTTTTTTTTAAGAAAATTAGTTCTCAAATTTCTGTCAACTTATAAGCAGTTTTTATAAGTATTGTAAATTTTATTAAAATTTTTGTATTTTATTAGTATTATATATAGATTAGAAAGTAGTTTTAGTTACTAAATTGTTAAAAATATTTTCGTAAGTTTTAAAATTCACTTTCTTTCTAAAAATAAAATTAATTCTTACATAAGTTTAGCTGTGATAAAATTTCATGATTTATTTTGAATTTTTTAGATAATTTTTAATTTCTATAAAATTTTTTAGCTGTTAAAAGTTTATTTTTTTAGTTTTATAAATTTATGAGTTAATTAAATTTTTGGTCCTTATGGTTTGCTGAACGTAACACTTTTAGTCCATTAAGATGAGGGTATTTTAGTCATTTCATGTGTCTTAATTGGTCAAACTAACGGTCAACAAAAAATTGGACCAAACCTGTTACGGGTCGTCGGATTCTGGACAGGATCCATTACTTTTTAAACTATTGGACCAAAACTGTTATACCCGGTAAACCACAAGGACCAAAAATGTAGTTAACTCTAGAAAAAAAATAAATACACAAATGGAAAAATAGAAGAAAGGAAAGGGTTATAGGATTCATTCCACATCGGCTAGCTAGTGTAAACAAAAGGAGGTGAAGTGGCTATATAAACAAAGGCAGTAAGGCTTGTTAAAATCACGCAACCATGTGTTGAGCACGATGCGAACTATTCTTTTACGCTTTTTTTTGAAGAATACCGTGTGCTCGACATATAAAGTGGCATACGCTTATTTTTGGAGAGTCTCTTCTTAATTGAAGAGCTCCTACCAATATTTAGTCTAAATTTTTATGTGCTGTCCTTTATTCAAAAGGAAAGTGGTACATATATAACTTCACGTCGAGCTTTTTGAGTCATGTGTGATGTTAAAGCATTGTTCCAAGACTTGGACCTTAGATGATAGGGATCGACTACTCAACATTGAGCTATAACTAGATAGGGTAATTACTACGGTTTCAAAGTTTTTGCAAACAAATACCTTTAATTTGAGCTCTCCAAAACTATTATCGCTTTCTAACATGTGTCTTAGTGCTCATTTTCGTTGGAATTTTTACATCTTTTATATAATAAAACAAAATCCCAAGTGGGGACTTTTGCATTTAAAAAAAATTAAATCATACCTTATTAGGTAATAATTAAATTACTGTTTAATATTTTTTAGAAGGAAAAACTTAGATATTTCTTGATTTAGTCAAATATTTGTGCAATTTCGTTTTCCTCAATAAAAATTAGTTAAAACATACATGTGGCAAAAATATGAAAAAATAAAAGTTTCAAAAGGTGGGGTTTATTTAAAAGAATTTGTGGACCAAAGTGTAAATTTGTTCTTTTTTAGGTGTATGGTCCAACGTAGCCAACTCCTGACATTTATCTATACCTTTTCCCCTATAATAACCGACAACCAAATTCCGATCTCCATATAACGAATCCGGCCACTCCACCACCTCTGCCACTAAAACACAAGTATTATAATAAAAGGCATATTGCATGTGAGTTTCTTTATCTTAATTGATTTTGTAGATAAACCCTAATTAGTTGTTTTTAATTAATTATTGTTTGGTAGGATAGAATTAGCTGTTTTTTTAAATCAAAATATGAGCAAATTACATAATTTTATCAATCTGTTAGCACATTGGGATAGAATTAGTTGTTTTTAAAATTAGTTGTTTTTAATTAATTATTGCTTAGCATGATGTATATGTGTTTAAGTTCTAATTATTGGTGTTCTGTGTTTTATCTCATAAGCTGCAAAGTTATGCAGTTTATTAGATTGCTTAGGCTGTAAAATAAATTTGATAAACATATTTGCTATAATATTATTTCCTATGGGGTCAATTTAAGGATGATATAGCTAATCATAATTTATTTATTTTCAAGTTTAGTCATGTTTGTTTTGTTATCAACAAATAATGATGTTAATATTTCATACCGGATCAACAATGTCTCCACTTTGCAATGATCTCTTTTGACTACAGCCACAACCCGTATCATGTGAGTTAGTACATGTGTTTTTTTATGTTAGTTTGAAGTTACGACAAGACAAGTATAAAGTATATATGTGTTTAGTTTTAAGCATATATTATGTGTCGTAGCTTATTTGGAATTCATTGTTAAGCGTGTAGTAGGCTTGACGTCTTTTATGGAGAGACCCCGACCTGTTAGTCTTTGTCTTTTTTCATAGTATATAATGGCATGTTTTGTTACACATCTTTTGGAGCAAGAATAGACCATTCAATTAACACAGGAAGGGGTCCATATACCTTTAGAATAAATGGTCAAAGCTATCATCGAATAGGTTCACTGCTCCCTAAACAGCACAGTCAGCCTAAATATGCGCAACTATACTTTTTTGACACTGGAAATGAAGTAAAGAACCGGATGGGAGCTTTTATAGACAAGGATGCGGGAGAAGTTGTAGATGCAAATATAGTGGCAAGTCTGATTCAAATGTTTGATAAATCAAATTCAATCACCAAGGCATTTCGAATGGCTCGAGATTGGTGTGACTCCCACAATTCAGCAACCTTTGAACTACGGCTGCTAAGTGGACGGGGTTCCTCTCGGCAATACAACGCCCCAACTGTGCCAGAAATAGCGGCTCTAATTACTAACGACTTTGGTGATGGTATTCCTACAAGAGACATTGTTGTAAGCAACAAGGATGAAGGTTTGAAACGTATTTCTGAGTTACATTCAGAATACATGTCCCTCCAATATCCATTATTGTTCCCATATGGAGAGGAGGGATTTCATGAAAAGATACCGTATCACAACAACAGAGATGTACGCAAGACCAAAAGGAATTTTGTCACAATGAAAGAATACTATTCATACATCATATAACAACGAAATAACCAAGGTACTACCTTGCTTAGAGGTGGGCGATTATTCCAACAATACTTGGTTGATGCATACACGGCTGTTGAAGAGCAGAGACTTCAATGGACCAAGAAAAATCAAGATACGTTGCGCGTAGATCTATATCATAATGTTTGTGACGCTGTAACAAGGGGGGATACAAGTGCAGCAGGTCTGGGAAAACGAATCGTTCTACCAAGGAGTTTTATAGGCGGACCAAGGTATATGATGCAAAACTACCAGGATGCAATGGCTATATGCCGAACCTATGGGAACCCAGACCTGTTCATCACTTTCACTGCTAACCCAAAATGGCCCGAGATTGCAGAAATGTTAAAGCACATCCCGGGCCAAAAAGGCCATGACCGCCCAGAAGTGGCAACGCGTGTATTCAAGATTAAACTGACTGAACTGTTAAATGATCTTACAAAACAACATATTTTTGGCAAGTCACGGGCAGGTAATAAAATTTAACTGCTAATGTTAATCTGTTTACCCTTTTTATATCTAAATTATGCAGTAGCTTATGCTTTTTTCAATTATCTTTCAGTTGTGTATGTGATAGAATTTCAAAAACGTGGTCTACCACATGCTCATATCCTACTATGGCTAGAAGAAGAGTTGAAATGCAAGACCCCATCCCAGATAAATGATATAATTACAGCTGAGATACCATGTCGAACGAATGATTCAGATGCGTATAAAGTAGTAACTGAGTTTATGTTACATGGTCCCTGTGGTAAAGATGATAAAAATGCTGCATGTACAGTTGAGAGTAAGTGCTCGAAACATTTTCTTAAACCTTTTGTGGCTGAAACAATTGTTGACAATGATGGTTATGCTATTTATCGCCGAAGGGATAATAAAGCTTACCATATAAAAGGAAAATTCAAATACGATAACAGATATGTCGTTCCTCACAACCGTTATCTCCTCCTGAAATATCAGGCCCACATTAACGTCGAATGGTGCAACAGATCAAAGGCAATTAAGTACTTATTCAAGTACTTAAATAAAGGTCCCGATAGAGCCACAATTGTTATTCAAGAAAATGTTAAAAACGATGGTGATATGGCAAATGTACAGGTTTTGGAGGTGGACGAAATAAAGAACTATTTGAACTGTCGTTTTTTAGCTCCATGTGAGGCGGTGTGGCGTCTGTTTTCCTACGACATCCATTACTCATATCCATCTGTTATGAAGCTGAATTACCATTTGCCAAATCAGCATGCAATCACACTTCGTGACTCAGAAAGCTTACCCGCTCTAATTCAAAGGGAAGGTATCGACATGACCATGTTCACTGATTTGTTTGAATTAAACAAGCGTGATACAGAAGCGAATCAATACACGTATGCTGAGATACCTACACATTATGTATGGCATGAGAAAACCAAAATGTGGAAAAAACGCAAATTGAAAAAATGAATTGGGAGGATTGTTTACTCGCACCCGGCGTCTGGAGAACGATATTATCTTAGAATGTTGTTGAATATTGTGAGAGGTCCTGAGTCTTTTGAAAAACTCATGACTGTTCATGACAAACTATGTTCCACATTCAAGGAAGCATGTTTTGCATATGGCCTTTTAAATGATGACACAGAGTGGACACATGCTATATTAGAAGCAAGTGTATGGATGTTTGGCCCACAATTACGTGACATATTCGTGACAATTTTATTTTTTTGTGATGTCAGCAGGCCTTTAAAATTGTGGGAAGAAAACTGGAAGTTTTTATCAGAAGATCTTCTACACAAGAAAAGGAAAATCTTCGATTACCCTGACTTGGAGTTGACAGAAGAACAACTCAAGAACTATTGTTTGATAGAAATCCAAGAGTTGTTAAACAGAAATGGGAGATCTTTATCGGATTTTCAAGACCTACCACTGCCTGACTCAAGGTTACTAACCAACATGGACAATCGTCTCATAAGAGAAGCGTTGGCTTATGATATGAACAAGAGTAAGATTGAACATCAACAACTTTATTCATTGTTAAATCCCGAGCAACGTTTCATCTATGAACAGGTGATTGAATCTGTCCATGGTAAAAAAGGGAACTTTTACTTTGTGTATGGTCCAGGCGGAACCGGAAAGACATTTCTATACAAAACTATCATATCAAGGTTAAGATCAGAACGCATGATAGTGCTTGCTGTTGCATCTTCAGGTACAAATTTATACTAAATGTAAACAATCAATTATTTGGAAGTTTATAAAAATGCACGACTAATTAACGTTCTCAAATTGTGTAGGAATAGCTTCATTGCTGCTACCAGGTGGGAGAACCGCGCATAGCCGTTTTGTTATACCGCTTGAATTATTAGAGAACAGTACATGCGGCATAAAACAAAACACACATATGGCGGAACTCATTCAGCAAGTTAAGCTTATTATATGGGATGAAGCTCCAATGACTCAAAAATATGCGTTTGAAGCATTGGACAGGACCCTGAGGGATATTTTAGGATATCATGACCAGGACAGTAGGGATCGAATATTTGGAGGCGTGACGGTCTTGCTGGGAGGTGACTTTCGACAAGTTCTGCCAGTTATACCGAAAGGAAGCAGGGGAGACATTGTGCAATCATGCATAAACCAATCTGAATTATGGAATCATTGCAAGGTATTCAGCCTTACGCGCAGCATGCGTGTCAATGAGTATAGTGAAAATGGGGAACTTGATACTCGAAAACATGATTTCAATAGATGGGTTTTGGCTGTGGGGGATGGCAAAGTACCGGCGAAATGCAAAGAAGGGGAGGATGACCCAAGTTGGATTGACATTCCTGAAAACTTCCTAATTAAATCATGGGATTCTCCTATCAAGCAGATTGTCGCAGAGACATACCCTGATTTTACAACGAGACAAACGGACGATGTGTATCTCAAAGAACGGGCAATACTAACTCCTCGGAATGATGATGCTGATGCCATCAATGAGTACATGTTTAAACAGTTAACAGGGGAATCTGTTACATACAACAGTGCAGACGAGATTTGCAAGGCATCTATAGACAGCCTAGAACAGCACGAACACTATCCGATTGAATTTCTAAATTCCTTAAATTTCCCCGGGATGCCCCCACATGCTCTTCACTTAAAAAAGGAATTACCAATTATGCTACTGCGGAACATCAATCCAAGCAAAGGGCTGTGTAATGGAACAAGGTTGCTCATCACAGATCTAGGCCAATTTGTTATTCACGCTAAGGTTCTAACAGGTTCAAATATAGGGGAGGATGTCATTATACACAGGATTATACTCACATCAACACAATCCAAGTGGCCATTTGTCCTAAAACGGCGACAATTCCCTGTAAGACCATGTTATGCAATGACAATTAACAAAAGTCAGGGCCAATCACTTAATTACGTTGGCCTCTATTTGCCTACTCCCGTGTTCACCCATGGTCAGCTTTATGTTGCGCTATCTAGAGTTACCAGTCCTGACGGTCTTAAAATACTAATGATTGAAGACGAGGATCCGGAACTTAAGCACTGCACACGTAACATTGTTTTCAAAGAAACTTTCACCAACCTAGCGTAGCACATCTATGTAATGTTCAAACATGAAATCTAATAGTGAATCACGTATATTGTTGCGTGTGTGTGACTTTATGCTTTATTCATGAAATAATTCATTTTTGGTTTTGCCTTTTAGTTTTTAAACTGAGCTTATCAGATCAGTTTAGTATGTAAAGTGGTGATTACGTTAAATTATAACAAAAACCTTAATAACCTATGGAATAAGCTAGACAATACTGAAAATGAGTAATGTAACTAACAATAAGCTAAACAAAGCCACAAGAATGCATAAATATGCACTGATATATAACTTAATAAGCCAAAAAAAGTACTAGGGTCTGCTGATGCACTTGGCTGCAGAGCAGATTTGGGTATATTCAAGTCCTCAGAAAACAATCAAACAAAATTCTAAAATTACTAAAAAAAATATTGGTCCAAAATTCCAACTTAAAACAACTTAATTTGAAGCTATTAAAAATCCACAAAAGGGCATCAAAAAGGGGAAAAACTAAATCACATCTTATTTACATTTTTATAGGGATTTCATCCCAACTAAATCAAATTAACATAAACAACAAAACAATCAATCACAAGGGTATACAGAATTCTACTAACTATCAAAACCCAATATCAAAATTCCAACTTTAAGATCTTAAAAGGATGCAAATAAATCCACATTTCTACACTAACGATCAAGAAACCATATAAAAATCCCAACTTTTATATAAAAAACACAAGATCCCCAAAAGGGTATACACTAATTTCACTAAAGATCAAAAACCCATATAAAAAAACACATCGTTTACATTAAAATCAACCATTCATTTGATCAGATTTAAGTCCAATACCTTAAATATTTGGCTCAATCATCAAAGCTTCAAACCCTTTAACATAGCCCTCATAAACATTTGATTGTTTAATATTCATTTTGCTTAATTTTACCTAAAAATGAAAACCCTAGATCTGCAATCTAAATGTAACTGTGTGTTTTTACGAGTGTGAGAGAAACATGTGTGAGATAGGAAAGTCAAACACACACTACCTACCTAATATTGTATAGTATATTTTAACCCTTAATAATAAAAAATAAAAATAAACTTTAATAACTCTTAAAGGTAAAAAAGACATTAATATATACTAAAAGCATAACTGATCAGTGATCAGTTTTTCCATTAAAACATAGAGTAATTAATTGTTTTTACATCATCATCATTCACATAAACCATAGACAACCCCCAAAAAACTACCTACATCAAAACACAAAAAGAAAATCCCCAGTAAAACCTATTCTTCATCATCAGAGTCTTCAACATCTTCCACCCTCTCCAACAGCTCATCCTTCTCCTTCAAGCTTTCACGAGACAGCAGCAGTAGTTGAGCCAACAAATCAAGCTTCCTGCGGTCCTTGAGTTGCATTTCAAGAAGACAATCATGCCCAGTTGCAGCCACAGCATTGAAACGAGTAAATGCTGTGGCTGCCTCGGTGATTGTTTGCTCTTTTTTCTCAATCACCGCCCTCAATTGGCTGCTTTCCTCTCCAATCCGAGCAATAAAGCTTTCCTCTTCTGCCTTTTCATGTGTTATAAGCAGCTTGAAGCCATCCGCAAGTTTACCGGATTCAGTAGCGTTTTTCATTTCATCGAGATTTGGTGTGCCTGCCATTTCAAGATTAGGGTTAAGATATTGAGCGTTGTGTGTTATAATTAGGATTAAAAGTATTTAGCGTATATATAATACGATTAGCAAAGTACATTGTGAACAGTTAATACGTTGCAAAATTAACCACAAAAGACACCCAAGAGGCATTTCAACATTTAATTTGGGTGTTAATGCAGCTTTGCATCTTCTGCATCCAAGTTGGGTTCAGGCCATACATGAAGAAGAAACCAAAAAACTCATTTAGTAACAAAAGCCCCCTCACATTAAGAAGAATGACGGATAAGTCCTTCAAATAAAATAATTATAAAAAAAAATCGTTCGAAGAATACATTACGCGCAAATACCATATTCTGAGTTGCAACGCCCAATTACAATATAAAACAACCCCTCCATTCACAATGTATTACCATTAACATCCTGAACTTAAAAAAAATGATTATAATTTATCTTTGTATTTATATGTTAATTGAAACTTTTAATGAAAATAAACTAATTCAAATGCAAAAAGTTATCATAACATTACTAGGCGTCTAAATATCAATTGGGAAAATGATGCCTGCAGTTGGGGGGCAGGCAATTGCCTGCTTCTCTTTGTAAAAAAGGGTGGGGACAGGGGGAAAACGTGTATCAGTCGCTTACCCGAGGGCTAAATTGTATATTTTTCAAACTTTTTACAAATGGGAGGCAGGCAATTTGCCTACCTCCGGAAGCAGGTATGTTATCCCCATATCAATTATACTAAAATAAATACAATACAACTTCTCTAACAGGCATCTAAATACCATCATGTGCTACCCCGATCCGACAAGGGTAAAGATGCATCAACGTTACGGAAAACAACTTAATTAGTCAACAAACAAGCCCATGCATCGCACGGGTTGTATGAAGCCTCGTTAGAATAAAAGGCATATTGCATGTGAGTTTCTTTATCTTAATTGATTTTGTAGATAAACCCTAATTAGTTGTTTTTAATTAATTATTGTTTGGTAGGATTGAATTAGATGTTTTTTTAAATCAAAATATGAGCAAATTACATAATTTTATCAATCTGTTAGCACATTGGGATAGAATTAGTTGTTTTTAAAATTAGTTGTTTTTAATTAATTGTTTTTAATTGCTTAGCATGATGTATGTGAGGATCTTGGTTATACACGGTTAAGGTGGTTAAACCTTGTGTCTTTGTGTATGAGATATATTGACTTAATATGATTAAGCACGCGGAATTTACTTAACCACACTTAGAAGGTTATGTATGTTATGGAAATGGAAGAATTATGTTTGTTACTTAACAATGAACAAAGAAAGTATTTCACTAAACGATTCAATATTATTCCAAATAATACGAGTGATCTTGAGTTTTTCACTAGGGTTACAAAACCTTGAATCTTATGTTACAACTTGTGATTTGTGTTTGTTCTATGTATTAACAGTTATGAGTCTATGTTATGCATGTATGTGTCACTAATATCCAAGTCTAAGATCTCTTTTATAGTTGCAAGAGATCTTTTACAAATTTGCTAAAAGTCTTGACCGACTTACATGGTTAACTTATGCATGTTGGTGTCAGTACATAAGATACAACATGTATCTATGTATACAACTTGTTAACTAAGCACATGGAGTAAGATATTATCTACCGTATATGTTTGACCAAAATTCAATAAATATCTTCTTGATCTTATCCTCTTAATCAGCAGAGTGTTCTCTATCAGCAGGAACAATCTATCGCTATCAGTAGAATCATCAGCAGAGTTGTTAAGCCTATCAGCAGAGTCATTGCACTAAACAGCAGAGTCAATGTACTAAACAGCAGAAACATACTTGGAGTATTTCCCGATTAAGAACTTCATGAATATTTAATTCCTAACAATCCTCCCCTAAACATGTGAATCAATTCAAACATGTTTTCTGAATTAAATGAGGACTTATCTTTAGAAGATCTTTCAAACACTTCATGAATCTGAACTGATCTGCTCTATTCTTCTTTGACTTCAGCAATATCAAAACATTGTACCAAAAGATGGTGCAATTTCCTTGGATGGAGGAATTGTAAGAGACAATGATTTCAACAAGTGAAATCATCTATCAGCATGCCTTTGCAAGTGATAAACAAACATAATGAACTGAAATTGAATCTTTCTTTCGTTTGATCTAGATAGAACTTTCTCCTTTGGAATGCTTCATCCCTTCTAGATATTTGATCTGTTCTAATCATTTTCAACCTCTACATCATCTTGTATGCTCTTGTCTTCTCCTTCCATATATTGGTTTATTCTTCCTTTGCTGGGAAATTATTTCCTCCCCTGAAGCAAATAACTTTTGTTTCCATTTGGAAGATCTCACTATGTACTAAAGAACTTCTCTTCATATCACCTGATCTATTAGTTTGAACTTGTTTTTCAGACAATATTGTACATGAAGCCATCAATTCATTAAGAGTTTAAGTTGCTGTCCTCATCACTTCTAGGTGTGTTAACTCCTATGAGAGGTGAATCAGTGGACATTTTGATTCATAGTCCATAAATGAATGGTTTTTCTGAATCCTTGAAAATCCTTTTAAGAAATCATTTAACTTAGTAGTATGTTTATGATTTTAGAATTGAAAAATCATACTACATTCAACCATTTTGAAAGAATCAAGTGTATAACAGACACTTAATCAAAATTTCGGTTTAAAAATAACCTCTGGTTGTGTGAGAACCAATGTATTTCAGTTATCACTAACTGCCTGTGAAAAGATAAATCTATTCAAAAGATTTTCTTGACAGGGTTTCCAGCTCATAGTAATTGTTACCTCCAACACAAGTGTTAGATTCACTTTCACTAGCTGTTATTTCTATCAGATGTCCTTAGACTAACTCATTATACTTGAAAGTATAAAATGATAGAAAGTGAGTTGTATCAGTTACTATCTGATCAACTAAGTCATCAATTCAATGTGAAATATCATAACTAGATTTCAAGAAAGAAGTTTTAAGGAGGTTTAATTCCTAAACTCAGTCCATCATAAATCTATTATGGTCAGCAATATGATAAGAATTCTGCTGTTCCCATTTCACTTGAAATATCTGTTGTGTTCACATATTCATACCTGAAATAGTTAGTCTAAACCAAAAGAACAATGTACAAAGTACTTGTCTTGCATTAGAATAATCATAAAACCAACTGTATGAATAACACAATTCAAATTTTGATATATTAGCAGTACCTTATAAATCCAGCAGTACCAACAAAAATTTATGTACAAAAACACATCATATTGAAAATTTAAAGATTAAGCATTCCAATACTTGCAATTAAGTACTGAAACCTTGAAACATCAAAAGCTTTTGTTAACAGATCTGCAAAATTATGCTCTGAAGCAATTTTAAGAACTTGAATTAATCTTTTCTCATTGCAATCTCTTATAAAGTGATGCCTAATTTCAATGTGTTTTGTTTTAGAGTGTTGTACAGGATTTTTAATAATACAAATTGTACTACTATTATCAATGTAAATAACAGTGTTTAAGAAATTGTACCCATAATCAAGGAGTTGGTTTTGAAGCCATAGAACTTGACTAGAGCAACTTGCAGCAGCTATATATTCAGCTTCAGTTGTTGAATTTGCCACACTTGTCTGCTTCTTACACTGCCAAGAGACAAGTCTACACCCAAGGAATTGACATCCTCCAGTTGTTGACTTTCTGTCTAAGCTAGCACCAGCATAATCACTATCCGAATATGCTACCAAGTCAAAAGGAGATTCTCTAAAATACCATATACCCAACCTTGGTTGACCTTTGAGATATCTAAAAATTCTCTTGACTGCAATTAAATGAGAAACCTTTGGAGTAACTTGAAATCTTGCACAGACACAAACAGGAAACATGATATCAGGTCTAGATGATGTAAGATACATCAAGGAGCCTATCATAGATCTGTAATTGTGTACATCTACATTTTCTCCATCTTCATCTTTCAGAAGGTGTTTCTCTGGGTCCATTGGTGTGCTTGCTATTTTTGAATCAGCAAATTGAAATTTTCTAAGTATCTCTGCAACATATTTGTCTTGACTAATAAATATGCCTTCAGATGATTGCTTAACTTGCAAACCCAAAAAGAATGTAAGTTCTCCCATAGAACTCATCTGAAACTTATCTTTCATAAGCTTCTCAAATTCTAAACACATTTCCTTCCTTGTAGATCCAAAGATAATGTCATCCACATACACCTGCACTAACAGAAGATCCTTCTTGTGCTGTTTGATGAAAAGTGTCTGATCAATCTTCCCTCTTTGAAATCCATTTTCTAATAGGTAGGAAGCAAGTGTTGCATACCAAGCTCTTGGTGCCTGATGAAGGCCATAGAGAGCTTTCACTACTCTGTACACTTTGTTTGGATGTAATGGATCAATGAAACCAGGAGGTTGTGAAACATACACCTCTCTTTCAATTTCACCATATAAAAATGCGCTTTTAACATCCATTTGATAGACTGTGAAGCCTAAAAATGAAGCATAAGCTAGAAACAGCCTAATTGCCTCAATTCTTGCTACTGGAGCATAAACTTCATCATAATCTATTCCTTCTTCTTGTGTGTACCCTTGTGCTACTAATCGAGCCTTATTCTTGATCACAATTCCTCTGTCATCCCTTTTGTTCTTAAAAACCCTTCTAGTGCCAATTAGCTTCTCACCTGTAGGTAAATCAGCTAGCACCCAAACCTTTTGAATCTTGAACTGAAGAAGCTCTTCTTGCATAGCCTCTACCCAGCTTGAATCATCTAGGGCTGTAAGAATATTCTTTGGTTCCTTTTGAGAAAGAAAACATACAAATAAACATGAGTTTGAAAGTTCATGTTGTTTTGAAGCATAAAGGGCATCAAGAATCCCTTTTTGGTCTGAAGAGACTAGTTGTCTTCTTGTCTTCACACCAGATTGTACATCTCCAATCACATTATCTAGGGAATGAACTTTGTGAATTCTTGTGTGTGGGGTTGTTGGAACTTGATAGTTAAGTGGAAGATTACTAAAATCCACTTCATCTTCAGAGAATTCTGCTTCTTTTGTGTGTGATGGCCCTATAACAGAAGTATTTGGCCCAACAGCAGAGTGTTCTGGCTTATCAGCAGAATGTTCTTGCTCATCAGCAGAGTGTACTTGCTTAACAGCAGAGTGTTCAGCAGGAACAAATGTACTATCAGCAGAAACATTGTGTTGATTCATAGTTCCATCATCTTTTCTTTGAGCCTCAACATCTTCTTTTGCTTTATCAGAAGAAGATTCATCATTGTTTGAAGCTAAATCCACACTGGTACTTGACCACAATGGCATAATGACATCAGATTGATCTTTATCTAACTCCACCTCATTTGTTGCTTGTGAACCTGAAAAATTATTATTTTCTGCAACAACAGGTAAATAATTCATAGAGTTTGTTAGATAATCAAGATCAAATATCCATTTTGGTCCTTGACCTACTACATTGGATTTGTTTTCTTGAAACTCCACATGTAGTTCTTCTTGAACTTTCTCAGTTCTTAAGTTGTAAACTCTAAAAGCTTTGCTAACAAGAGAATATCCAACTAAGAAACCTTCATCTGCTTTACCATCGAATTTTCCTAAATGGTCTAAGGTATTGAGAATTGTCACATGACATCCAAAAGGTCTAAGAAATCCTATTGCAGGAGTTCTACCATTAAAGAGTTCATATGATGTCTTATTGTGAGTCTGCACAACTAAAACTCTATTTTGAACATAGCAAGCAGTGTTAATTGCCTCTGCCCAAAAGATTATTGGTAGCTTAGAATCAGCTAACATTGTTCTAGCAGCTTCAATTAGTGTTCTATTCTTTCTTTCAACCACTCCATTCTGTTGTGGTGTTCTAGCAACACTATATTCTCTCCTAATACCTTTTTCTTTGCAGAAATCATCCATAACTCTATTTCTAAACTCTGTCCCATTATCACTCCTAATGACTTTTACTTTCTTGCTTACTTGGTTTTCTATCAGTGTAATGAATTCCTTAAGAATGCTTGATGTCTCATCCTTAGAAGCTAAAAAGAAAACCCATGTAAATCTGCTATAGTCATCAGTTATAACAAGACAATATTTTTTATGTTGTATACTTCTTACTGAAACTGGTCCAAATAAGTCCATATGCAGCATAAACAATGACTGATTGATAGAGTTAAAAGTTTTGGGCTTACAAGTGGCTTTGTGTTGTTTGCCTTTTAGACAAGCAATGCATGTTTGATCATTTTCAAATCTTTTGTGAGGTAAACCTCTTACCAAACCATTCTTAACAATTTTATTTATGGTTTTGAAATTAATATGACCAAGCCTTCTATGCCATAACATTGATTCATCCAATGTGGCCTTTGATACAAGACAAGTTAAATCTTCTTTAGGAATGATGTTCTTCATATCAACACTATACATGTTGGCCTTTCTAGGAATTCTAAGAAGTACTTGATTTTCATCAGGCATCTTAAAATCCTTAGATAGAACAAGACATTCAGTGTCAGTAAAAAGCACATTATTCTTTTTGTCACACATTTGTGAAACACTAAAAAGATTATACTTTAACTCTTGTACATAGTACACATTTTCAAAATCTAAATTTCCAGTTTTAATAGTACCTTTACCAGAAATTTTGCCACGAAAACCACCTCCAAAGGTAACATATCCTCCATTGAATTCTTGAAAATCTGAAAGATAAGACATGTTGCCTGTCATGTGATTGGAACATCCACTATCTGAAAATCCTTGATCTTGATGATCAATAGAATGTCCCTGCACACGAATAAGAAAGTTAGTTTTCTTTGGGGATCCAAGCCATTACTGACTTGAATCTGCCTCTTGCATCAATATAGTTTAATCTTTTAAGGACTGTTGATGCAACATTGGATTTTTGAATCCAACATGCTGAGGCCTTAACAGCATTTGCCCTATTACCCTTAGGAGCAGAGTGAATAACATGTTCAGCAGAGTTTGCTAACTTTGAAGTCACACCCTTTGGTTTCCAAATTTGTTTGTGAACCACTGCTTTTGTTTGAATGGGCCTTAGAACAGTTTTAGATGCATGAATGAAAGTTGTTTTTGCATCCTTAGCTGTTGATTTTGGGTTAATAGTCATAAATGGTCGAGCAGCAGAGTAAAATTTGCTATCAGCAGGATCATTTGGTCTATCAGCAGAATCAGATTTTGAGATAGACTTGCTTTTGACTACTCTGGGGTTTGGTTTCTTATAACTAGAGTGAAAGTGAGATTTAGGTGTTTGCCTTTTGTGATTCACTCTATGGTTTTCATACCCAGATACCCTTTGGTTGCAGAAAGCTGCAAGATGGTCAAAACTACCACATGTATAACAAGCTTTATTGTAAAATGCAAAGTCATCACCTAATTGGTTAGACTTGAGGTTGTTCCAATTCCTTTGGTTACCTCTGGGCTTGTTTGTAGTTCTATATTGTTCACAATATCTAACTGGTTTCCTAACTGTCTTAACATTTGACTTAGGCCTGTTAGTGTTGTGATTGACTATCTTAGGAAGACTTGTTCCTACTTTCTTAACCAAGACAGGTTTAGACATAACCTGTTCTTCTTCACTATCACTATCAGTTGTGCAATCTTCAACAACTATAGCATCTCCTTTCTTAACAAAGGACACCTTGTCCTGATAAGATAAAGTTTTATCTAAACTTTTACTTACCTTTTCTATCTTAGGAGATTTAGTGACCTTAGAACCATATTCCATGATTGGTTCTTGAAACTCAGGTAACCCTGTGTGTGCTAAATCAATACCTGGAGGTGAATGAACACCTCTGTATGGTGGGGGTACAGACTTAAATCCAACACCAGAATTAACTTTATCAATAACTTGGGCTTCCCAAAGCTTATTGAATCCTTCTGAGGAATGTGCTAAAACATCCACAGAAACCTTTACATTTTCTCTTTCATTCTTATGTTTAGCTAATGATTCATTCAACTCAACAATACACTCATTTCTGATTTTAATGTCATTTTTTAGTATATTGATGTCATCAGCAAAATGAATTTCATTATTTTTAAAATGTAAGACTTGTTTTTCCAAAACACCTAGACCTCTTTTGTGATTAGCCAAATTAAACAAAGAATCAAGCAGCTCTTGTTTATGAGCTTCAAATCTCTTATTAAGGTCTTCATAAGCTTTAAGATTAGGACATGATTCAGTACAAGATGTAATATTGTTTACCTCTGAATCAGAATGAGCCATTAGAGCAAATTCATTGGCCAAAAGAGCAGCATTCGGTGGTGCATCCTCTTCAATAGCCATAGAGCTCCAATCATAACCAATACCATCAATAGCCAACATAGCCTTTGGCTCTTCAACAGTAACTTCCTTTTTCCTATCTTGCTTATACCATGTGTTTCTATTCTCCTGCTTTCTTGGGCTTCTACACTCCTTAGCAAAGTGTCCTAACCTATGACAGTTGAAACACTCTACTTTCTTCTTATCAAACCCAGCAGTATCATTACCATTTATGGTAATCTGCTTCCCAGTTCTTTGCCAATACTTCTTGGCCCTCATGCTGAGCAAAGCAACCTGCCATTTGATATCCATGGCTTCCAAATCATCACCATCTACCTGCTCAAGGTCTTCATGGTTGAGAGGAGAGCCATTAGATTGACTGGTAATAAAAGCATAGAATGTCGAATCTCCAAGACCAGCAACATCCTTGTGAGAACTTGTAGAAGGAGCACTTTCACCTTCATCTACCTCTTCACTCTTACTAATACTAGGAAATGACAAGAGTGCCACGTTTCCAGAACTAGTACCATAAGTTCTAGACTTTCTAAGGCTTTGTTCAACAATTTTGAAGTTGTTGTACAAATCATTGAGCTTCATTGTTTCAATGTCTGGTTTGTTCATCCAGACAATAACATGAGTATGGAACTCATCAGGTAGACTTCTTAAAAACTTCATGTTGAGATCTTCCTTCTCTGTCTCAACACCCAACACAGCTAACTGACTGACAAGCTTGTGTAATCTTGAGAATAGCTTATCAAGAGATTCATTACTAAAAGCAGTAAAGTTTTCAAATTGTTGCTTTAGTAGTGTCTTCTGTGTCTTTTTGGTAGTTTCATTACCACCAAAATATGCACAAATCTCTTCAAAAAGAGTTTTTGCATCAAGATACTTGTTAAATGATAGCATCTGCTCACTAGGAATGGTCATAAGCAACAAATTTCTTGCTTTCTGATCATTTCTCTTCAGTATCTTCTCTTCATTTGACACTGGTCCAGTATTTCTTTTTCTACTTGTTTTACCTTCTAGGACAACCTCTGAGTAGCTTGGTGAAAAGGAATCACCATATATAATTATGTCCCAAAGAGTATAATCTTGGACCATGAAATATTGCTCAATTCTCATCCTCCATAACTCAAACTCATTGGGTTTGATTATGGGAAACTTTGCAGCAACATTTGTTTGAACATCATGTGGATCCATTTCTGTTTCTTCTAATTCAAATATATCAACCTCTAGCTCTGATACCAACTGTGAGGATCTTGGTTATACACGGTTAAGGTGGTTAAACCTTGTGTCTTTGTGTATGAGATATATTGACTTAATATGATTAAGCACGCGGAATTTACTTAACCACACTTAGAAGGTTATGTATGTTATGGAAATGGAAGAATTATGTTTGTTACTTAACAATGAACAAAGAAAGTATTTCACTAAACGATTCAATATTATTCCAAATAATACGAGTGATCTTGAGTTTTTCACTAGGGTTACAAAACCTTGAATCTTATGTTACAACTTGTGATTTGTGTTTGTTCTATGTCTTAACAGTTATGAGTCTATGTTATGCATGTATGTGTCACTAATATCCAAGTCTAAGATCTCTTTTATAGTTTCAAGAGATCTTTTACAAATTTGCTAAAAGTCTTGACCGACTTACATGGTTAACTTATGCATGTTGGTGTCAGTACATAAGATACAACATGTATCTATGTATACAACTTGTTAACTAAGCACATGGAGTAAGATATTATCTACCGTATATGTTTGACCAAAATTCAATAAATATCTTCTTGATCTTATCCTCTTAATCAGCAGAGTGTTCTCTATCAGCAGGAACAATCTATCGCTATCAGTAGAATCATCAGCAGAGTTGTTAAGCCTATCAGCAGAGTCATTGCACTAAACAGCAGAGTCAATGTACTAAACAGCAGAAACATACTTGGAGTATTTCCCGATTAAGAACTTCATGAATATTTAATTCCTAACAATGTATATGTGTTTAAGTTCTAATTATTGGTGTTCTGTGTTTTATCTCATAAGCTGCAAAGTTATGCAGTTTATTAGATTGCTTAGGCTGTAAAATAAATTTGATAAACATATTTGCTATAATATTATTTCCTATGGGGTCAATTTAAGGATGATATAGCTAATCATAATTTATTTATTTTCAAGTTTAGTTATGTTTGTTTTGTTATCAACAAATAATGATGTTAATATTTCATACCGGATCAACAATGTCTCCACTTTGCAATGATCTCTTTTGACTACATCCACAACCCGTATCATGTGAGTTAGTACATATGTTATTTTATGTTAGTTTGAAGTTACGACAGGACGAGTATAAAGTATATATGTGTTTAGTTTTAAGCATATATTATGTGTCGTAGCTTATTTGGAATTCATTGTTAAGCGTGTAGTAGGCTTGACGTCTTTTATGGAGAGACCCCGACCTGTTAGTCTTTGTCTTTTTTCACTGGTTGAACCTGCATGTACATTATATGCCTATTTAATGGAGGTCAAGCAAATTAAAAACCCAAAATTAGAAGACCCTTATAAAAAGTGACTAAACAATATAGATGAGATAGTATATCACTCGCACAAATTGTGTTAAATATCGCGAATGCTCACAACTCTTTAAAGATCATGTTCGCCAGTATAAGACTTAAAAGTTTGATTAGCGACGTCGACGGACTAATTGGCTTAGAAGCCAGGCAGAGACAAAATTATAATTTTTTCCTTTTGCAATATATTTTTGTGCTAAATCTCGCGAGTGCTACCAACTCTTTAAGGGTCATTTTCTCATATAAAAGACTTAAAAGTTTGTTTAGTTATGTCGACGTACTAATTGGTTTAGGCGCCAAGGAGAAACAAATTGCAATCTTCCTTTAGCAAGGGACATATCCTAAAAGAAAATGATTAAGAAGAAGTCGTGAAAGCAAATTTCATGACTTCTTTAGGTGAGATTTTGCTTTTTCTTAAGATATTATATTGCTTTCGTGAGGTAAAAATGTGAAATTTACGTAATTTACTTGCCTATTTGTTTTTTAATTATTTCTTATGCTGTTTACAGGTCTCTTCAAAGGTTCAAAAGCTGAAAAAGAGGTGGACACTTGGTGAATCTGAAAGCAGAAAGCCACTAAGAAGGGGAAATTTTGGTCATGTCCATTTTTCAAGAAGAAAGAGGGTAAGTAATTTAGATACAACTTATGTCATTAACATAGTCTATCGTATAAGTTTGTGATATGACTGAGTCGGAAGATTTAGCTTGGGATTAAGACTATCCAAACACCACCATAATTCTTAATAGCTATTTGGAAACATAATAAGCTATTAAGCACGTAAAATAAGCTTATCCAAACACACCGTTAATAGTTCAAATGTAATATAATAATTAAATTTCTTTGATGAAGCTTTCGTCAGCCAAACTTGTTCACACTTCTTCGTATTTAAAGGTAAAAAGGGTCATAAGGTTAGCTCATTACATATGTTCTTAGGGGTTTTTTGCTAAGCTTATGCTTATACCTTTTCAAAAAGATTTAAGGATCTTATGCTTAATATCTTATTTTCCCCTTTAAACAGTTACAAGCCAATGGTATTAAGATTAACACCATCAAAGTACTTAATAGCTATTTGGAAACATAATGACTATTCGGCATGTAAAATAAGCTTATCCAAACAACCCCTTAGTACTTGGAAAAGTAATATACTAATAAATTTCCTTTGAAATTTAATTCAAAATCTTTTGACCATAGTGATTAACGGGTATATGATGTTCATATTGACCATGTTCCCAAGTCTGAGTGAAAAGTCAAATGCTAACAAAAGGCCAAGTGATCAAAACCACGTTCATTTCATAGTCGAGTGTTGGGCTGCCACCTATAGGCTTAAAGAGTAGTTTAATTTGGATATTGGTGTGATTATTTAAGTGAAAATGAAAGTTAATAGTCAACAATTTAGGCAAGACCACTTCATGCAAAGTTCGTCAACTCAAATATAAAACTCAAAGTCTGAAAGCGTAAATATGGATCGACTTGAGTTTGAGCTCATTTAATTGTTCAACAATTCTAAGCTAAGCCCAACTTTAAGCGACTTGGTTATTTTGTTTTTATTTTAAGAGTATTTTCTGTCGAATGGTTTAATTAGCATGAATTCCAGTGTTGGATATTTTGTTTATATTTAAGTGAGAAATTTCTAAAGTAATTTTGTTTACTTTTGGTTTTCTATGAATTGTAGTTGTGAAAAGTGGGACTAAAAGGTGAAGACTGCGGTCTGCAACTAGGTAAGATTCACAATTTGTGGTTTGCACTTTTATTCTTAGATTATATGTCATCGAGTTATCAGTAATACTGCCTTGATTATCAGTGGCAATGCCGCCATGAGTACAAACTAAAACCCATTGTACTCATCCACTCATTGACGCATAAATCTCTACACAACTATTGTTGTGAGGCCACATTATTTGTAATAACTTATCAACTTAACCATACTCTTTTGTGATTGAATATCTTTTACATAAGATTAACTTAAATTTTATAACAGGTTTTGTATAAAATTTGTCAATAATTGATTGAAATGGACAAAAGAAACATACAAACTGGGTTGGTTGGGCTACACATCTAAGTAAAGTGATGTTCCACATTTGAATCAAATAAAAAATTGTGAGACCTCTAATAATCTAGAAAAAAAAAAAAAAAAAAAAATAAATAAATAAATAAAAACCCTGTTTCAACAAACACTTGAATCTTTAAATTTTGTTTTTTGTTGGGAATAGAAGAGTGGGTATGAAGGTGAATGCTTGATATTGACTATAGGTTATGATGTCAAGATTGTGGTAAAGTGTTAATAAATCATGACATCAGCCAACAAATTTGTTTTACAATTCTTTATACGAAATTCTCTCGGCAAATTTAATACTCATGTATTTTTTAGAATGTATATGTTTTTACTCTGCATGATTATGTGCTTGATCTGAATAACTTTTACCTATCAAAATTTGACATGCGAGTCTTTATGGTCAAATGGATTTATAGGTGCAATTACATTTTAGCAAGATGACCTTCAAAGCTGAAAGTTATTTTTTTATTTAATTTTATTTATTTATTTATTACGGAGTTTTTTTTTTTTTTTTTTTTTTTTTTTTTTTTTTTTTTTTTTTTTTTTTGTTGTGGGAGCTGTTAGAGTTTTGGAAAAATATTAAATCGTGTATGACTAGAATCGAACCCGGGACTGAGGGATTGCACACTTTACGTATGAATGATCAAAGGAATAATTAATATATATATTGTTATATATTTTAATTATTTGGACACGAAATATAACTAACGGACATTAAAGTAATTATTGAAATTGACTAATGACTGTTAGTAAATAAATGAGGGGTTAAGTGTCGAGTTTTGAAACTTGAGGAGTCATTAGACTCAAACTTGGAGAACAAGTTTGGGGGCTATATAAACACCTCAAACCCTTCAAAAGGAACGATATAATAATAATAATAACCAAAAAGGTCAGACGACACATTATATCGGTTGTTTGACAAGCCTTGGAAGATATCTTTAATGAAGTCTGATTTTTGCATGAATCGTACGGTACATGCATACATGTGTACTATATGAAAGATATCTTTGACTTTATGAATTCAAGATATCTTGAACATGCACCATGATAATAGTCATGATAATAGTTATATGTATATATATGTGTACCGTACAGCATATATATGTATTTATATTATTACTTCCTTTCCTTCTTGAATAATAGATTCAAGGTTTATTAAACAAAATAGTTTTGGTTTAATAAATTGTGTTCATTCACTAGCATCAACCTTTGATCGAGTAATAGTACGTGTGTACAAAAACTCGGATATAACTTACTTTAGTTATTATCTTGGTTTGTGAGTTCAAGAAAAGTGAAGAGAAGTTTGGATCTTTGTTTAGCTAAGATCAAAAGGTATGTTTCCATTTATTATTCGGTAATACTCTATGCATGTTAAATAATGATCCTTGCTTCCGCTATTATGTGCTTTGATGTTTATTTATTTATTTGAATGTCAAGATATTTAAATCCAACAGTTGTTGTTGGGGTGGGGTGGGGGGGGGGGGTTATGTACTATGTCAATAAACAAATTTCTCCTAAGCACATGATGTATGATGAAAAACATAGCAGCGGAATCTCAAGATAAGATCCTCCAAAATGTTAGAGTTTTGGAAAAATATTAAATCGTGTATGACTAGAATCGAACCCGGGACTGAGGGATTGCACACTTTACGTATGAATGATCAAAAGAATAATTAATATATATATTATTATATATTTTAATTATTTGGACACGTAGTAAATAAAGGAGGGGGTTGAGTGTCGAGTTTTGTAACTTGAGGAGGTATTATACTCAAACTTGGAGAACAAGTTTGGAGCCTATAAAAACCCTCATTAGCTTCAAAAGTCGAATGACACAACAATACCTAAAAGTCAGTCGACAGATTAATATACTCTAAAGTCCATTGACTTTACTATTCCCTGAATCCTAGCTATGCATCGTACAGTAGCTTTAACATATAATAGATATGTACTGTACATCATGTATATTTATTATATCTACACTATGTATGATTATGCTATATGACATATACTTTTGTATCGTACAGTAGGTATATATAAATATATATATATATATATATATATATATATATATATATATATATATATATATATATATATATATATATATATATATATATATATATTCTTACTTCTTCCTTCTTGAATAATAGATTCAAGGTTTATTAAACAAAATAGTTTTGGTTTAATAATTGTGTTCATTCACTAGCATCAACCTTTGATTGGTTATAGTACGTGTGTATAGGAACTCGGATATAACTTACTTTAGTTATTATCTTGGATTGTGGAACAAAAAGGTAAGGAGTTCCACGTTAATCCTATTTGTTCTTGTTGAAGAGAAGACAAGAAGATTTGATCCTTGTTCTTGCTAGGATCAAAACGGTACGTTTCCTTTATTATTTGGTAATACATTATACATGTTAAATAATGATCCTGCTTCCGCTATTATGTGCTTTGATGTTTATTTATTTATTTAATTGTCAAGATATTTAAATTCCGACAGTGGCATCACGAGCCAATTTAACATGTAATTGTTATTACCTAAACGCATAATAAAAATTGAATCTTGATTTGGATTTACATGTTAATCGATTTGTGTTAAGTTTAGAACATAAAATATAAATCATACATAATTTAGGGGGGGTTCGCCCCTTATTTTATTAAAAAGTTAGTTTTGTAACCCTAAATTAGGACATGTTATGTTTATGTGTTTATTTGAATAAAGGGTTACGTTCCTGGTTAATCCATGATACTTAATGCAAGGTATTCATGGATTAGGGTTTGTTTTGTGCGCTACATGTTTAGATAAATTTAAAATTAGGGAAGACCTACTATAATATATTAATGAATCAGTTATGTGCAATGTGGTATATTATTATTAGAACTTACGCGGTCAATTGTTGGCGTCTGTGGTCCATTGGGTACAATGCGCTCGAAAACCAATGGGAGTTTTTTTAATAATATACATAATTATTCACATAGAGATTATTAATAGGATTTATCAAAAGGTTTGCATGTGGCTATATGATTTAATTGTTAAGATTATATACGTTATTTGTGTTTATTTAATTTTTGTTAAAATTACTTGTCTTATTTGTTTAAATTGTTCTTGAATTGTAAGCAAAAAGAGGGTGATTTTTGGTATAAAAATTAAATGGACCTAATAACTATGAAACCTTGATGTGGTAAATTATTTATTGCCAAGTCTTATGTGCCGACAGTGGTTCGCTTCGCACGGTAATTTGCTCCCAGACGAGACTAACAATTTAATAATTTACAACATAATTTTATAAGACTTATAATCAAAAACTTTTAATTGATTGATGTAACTGTACAAATGGTCGAAGCGGCGGACCTAATGTTGACAAACTATAAAGTGGGTATAAGGTTGGTTTCGCATTAAATTGTGGCCTTAAAGAGACTCAATTATGTCTCTCTGCTCGCCTGTGCGTCAAATTAGACTTACCAAGTACAACCATTACATGTACGAAGCATCTTAAGGCAAAGTTGTAAGTTACTCAACGCCTCAATTAAAACTTTGTTGATTTAACTCTTAGCAAATTGGTAATTAAAATAGTTTTAAAAACCTATGATACAAAGATGAGTGCATGCATCTTTGTACATATTTTGATTATAACATCAAAATAAATACCCTATAAAATTTAAGTCCATGCTATCTAATTATAAGAGACACTTGAAGTTAATATCTATCGTAAGTGAGACCTTTACATAGATATTAATGACAAGGTAAATTGCATTTTTTCATTACTAGCAGATCAACTGAATGTAATGAATCTATGTGAATTACAAGTTTTTAAATTAGACGACTTAATTAAGTTATAAGTGAGACCTTGAGACTTAAAGCATGAGATGGGAAGAAACATGCTTACATTGCAAATTGTTTGGCAAATGTAATTCCCATAAATTTAGGAGTCGAAAAATTGTTTCGCGATTATTGTACGATGATCCGTGCTAAATAGATATATAAATATAATGCAGACGACGGATACGCGTGAATAAAGACAAATTAACCCTTTAGGAAAAAGGCTAACTTGCAAAAACTCACGTTTGTGATATGTGTGATACCGGGTAAGTGATTACCCGAGTCGTGTCCCAGCGAGGTGTGAATGGACAATCGTTTGAGGTTTGGAATTAGAGTGACTCATGATTGGTATATGGAATTTTTTATTTTTATATTCTAATTGAGAAACTGTTGGATCGAAATTCTCAAAGAAAATTAAGATTAAAACAAATTATATTAAAAGCGCGTAACGGGAATTACAAAAACGGGATTAAAAAGTAAAATCTTATAAAAATAAATCCTACAAGTGTAATATTATTTTTCCTAAGTTATAAATGACAAAAGAAAATTTTGGAAAAAAGATTTATATTTTTCTGACTTTTATATTTTTTATTATAAATTTAAAACAGTTTTAAACTAATTAAATTATAAAAAATACTAAAACTAATGGGAAAAATCTGGAAATTTTTGAGAAAATACTTTAAAGTAAATTTAAGCTAGGAAAAATACCAAAACAATCACAGCTTATTGAAATAAGCTGTGAATAAGCAAAGCAGTTTAAATAGCTTATAATGGAAAACAAGGTTAAGGATTAAACTTTGTAAATGTTTAATGCAAAAGACCCAAGGGAAAAACGGTAGTGAGTGTGTGTGTTAAGTCCAGTGACCAGGGTTCGAAACCCTCTCCTGACCTTTTTGCTTTTATTTTATTTTTTTGATTTTTATTATGGAAACACAATAAGCACAACACAATAAGTAAATTTTATAACTACCACTATTATTGAAAACCTCAAATAAGCCCAGAAATAAGCCGAGTGGCTGATCAGATAAGTGTATACTGATAGCTTAGTGTATACTGAGCTTAGTGTATGCTGAGCTTAGTGTATACTGAGCTGAACAATCAACTTTTAAGCTTGTTTTTAAGCTAGAGAAAGGGCCTGGATTAGGAAATAAGCAAAGAACACCTGGAAAATTATCTAGAAACCAAAAATCTAAGCTTAAACTAACACAAATAAGCACTTTAACAGATCTAGAAAAATAGTGCAGGCTGCATTTTTGGTTCTGTGATGTGCAGACTGCACAAAATGGCAAAAACCAAAAGGACCCTTAACCAACTCTTGTGTAATCACTAAATGAACTTAAAAGACCACAGAAATGCCAAAGATAAGGTCCAAATGAGCTTGTGGCTTATTATGGCTTATTTGGACATTTCAAGGCTTAGGATTACCACAGTTGCCTCAAAACTATATTTTCTATTTAATTGGCTCAAAAGGACTTAGAAACAACTTATTCTAACCAAGTTAAGCAGGATTAAAGTTCATGGAATTACAAATGAACAGTGGTGATGGGTTTTTACCCGTTTGACTCAAAAAGCCAAACACCCCTTAAAGTGTGACTGCCTAGTGATTTTCAAAGGAAACAAAGGATTTTAGGCTAGGTTTTGATTTCTAGGATGACTACTAGGTATAATAAGCTTAAAATAGTAACTAAGAATGAAAACAAGCAGTCTAATAAGCTATTCTATATATAAGCTATTTTTGGCTTTTTATTAGATTATTTAGTAAAGTAAAACAAAAGTTATTGTAAACTGATAAAATTGATGAAATAACACTACAAACTATTAATAAGCATAAAATCGAAGCAATAAGCTATTAATAAGCTGTTCAACAGTGAACTAGGAAAATAATGCAAAAAAAAAAAAAAAATTGCTTAAAAAAAAAAAAAAAAAAAAAAAAAAAAAAATTGCTTACAACTGAATTAGGCAATGAAGCAAAGAAAGCTGATCAGAAGTAAACTTGGTTTGTCACTTACCAAGCTTAAACACCACTCAGCTCATCCACTTCAGCTTATCACACACAACTGCTTATTTTTGGTCTTTTTGTTGACTTTTTTACTTTTTCTTGATTTTCTTTGGAACAGAACTGAGTAAGCTAAAATAAACTCACAAAAAGCTATAAAGAGCTTAAATGAGCTTATATAAATAGAAAAGAAGCTTTTACAAACAACAAAACACTTAATTCGAATTCAGAAAATTTTGAGATTTCATTAACTTAAGGAATTGATACAAAGTTGAAATACTGAAACACAAACAAGCTTAAAGGAACTTGAGAATACAATTAAAACTTAAATTGAAACTGAAATAAACATTAACTACTTTCTACACTACGAATGATCTAAAAACTGGGACAACTGTTTCTTTGTGTCTTCATTCCTTTAAATAGCATTTCAAAAAGCTTCCTTGATCAATTTCAAGCAAATCCAACCACTGGTTAGGCTTGGGCATCATCTCAGCCATTCATTCTATTTTTGGCGGGAAATTGGTCAAGTGGGTTTTTAACTTCTTCTGAGCACGTGGGAGGTTAGAGTGTGAAGTGTTCTCATTGGAGGAGGGGTGGTGGATTGTCGAGATAAGGGTTGGTTTTGCAGAGGCATGGTATGGTGAAGGTGGTATTTTGGCGGGCAAGTGGAGGGACAGGGATAAGGTTTGACTGGGGTCAAACTGGGTTTGTTAACTAAGGGGTAAGGGGTAAGGGTTTTTGGGGGATTGGGCTTTGGTTGTGGTTGGGCTTGGGTTAAGGATTAAAAGTGGGTTGGGGTTTAATTATTGATTGGCATTGGGTTAGCGGGTATTTGTTTGGGTCGGTTATATGTTTAAAGAGTTTAAGGGATTTAAAATTTAGGGACCATTTGTGTAATTTCATAAAAATCAAAGGACCAATGCTGCCAAAATTCAAAGCTATTTCCAAGGGTCATTCTTGACAACTTGGTATTCTTGAAGGTTGATTCTGACATTTTGATCAATTTCCCGGACCAAACTCATAAATTCCGTCCCCGTCCTCGGCTTTTCACGATTTTCCAATCTTGTGCTCGGTTTTGTCTGTTTCTGCCTGTTTTCGATCCTTTTGTACCTGAAACACATAAAAACACAAACCAAGGATATTTACAGTATAATATGGTCTATTTGGGTGTTTTTGGTCATTTTTGTGGTCTAAAATGGGCATAAAATTATGAGTATTTACACACTCATCATACGACAAGTTACCATCTTTTGTACTTCCACTGCTAGCAGATCAACTGATGTGGTGGAATTATGGAAAGTTGGATCCTAGTTTTCAAGAAAATTAAATGGTTATTTTATATTTCCTGGGTAATTTTCCTTTCTTGAAAAATTATTATCGAAAATACTAAAATTGAATTTTGTAAATTCATTTAATGTATTAATGCAACGTTAAAAAACCGTAAACGTGGGGCATTCTTTTAGTGGAAAATTGATCTACACCCGTAGGGATTTAGGCTAGAGTCAACTTTACTAAAAGAACAAACCAATTCTACTTTCTTTGAGAAGAGTGAAACTTAAACAATATAGCTTGTCGTGTATGAGAAAGGTATAATGGGAAAATTAGAATTGTCTAAATTCTAAGAAATAACTCATAGAAAAATTTTAATAGTTAAGAAAATTGCACATTTTATGAGTTATTAAATTAGAAGCTAGACTAGTTACCGCAAAATTGGTAAAAGGCAAATTAGCACACTTTGTCTAGTTGTTGTGCTTTGACCACTTTTGATGCTACATACCATTGTGGGAATGGTAGTCAAATTAAGGAAGAAATTGCATGCCCAATTATTTCCAAGTTAATTGAATTGATGGATAGTCCATCATTTACAAAGTAGAATACATTCTTTTAATACCTAAGTAATTGTTACGTATGGGATTACAGAAAGGTGTAGGAAAGTAAATAGCACACTATTTGCTTTTACTGGTTATGAAACAATTATAATGTTGTCAAATTCAGTGGGAGCATTGTGTTGTAATTACTGAATAACATATATTAATGTAATGATCTGTAATTCAGTGGGAGCTACGAGCTTGTTATCTTGGTAGTAACCCATATTCTCTCTAGAATGTCTTGAGATAATTACTTTCCAATTGTAGACACTTGTGGGTTTAAGGATAGTCATGTGCGTTTCCTTACTAGACAAGGTGGTTATATATCTAGAAATATCTATGACACAATCATATTGATCACATAAACAAATGATTGACGAGTTGTTTATCTGATACATGATGTTGTTCCATGCACAAGTGGGAGAAATCTTAATTGTGTGCAAGCAACAACACAAAGGAATATGATTTAAAGGATTCTCTTGACTGCATCGTAAGAGATTAATGTTCTAATGTGATTTATTCACATCTAATTAATAGAACACTTGGAGTTAATATCTAGCGTAAGTGAGACCTTGACATAGATATTAATGACAAGGTAAATTACATACTTTCATTACTAGCAGATCAACCGATGTAATGAAACTATGTTAATTTGCAAGTTCTAAATTAGATTCTTATTAGAACAAGTGTCAATATGATAAATGAGATTACTTCAAACTAAATATTTATGTATTATTGAAATGACATAAATAAATGAAGTAACCTAATACTACTTCAAATTTGAATGTTTATGTATTCTTGGAATGTCATAAATATATGAAGTAAATAAATTAACTTGAAATACTATTGAAACCATATTGTGGTGTTCATGATTACTTTAGTTATGCATATTTATATTTTATTGTAAAGATATAAATATGAAGTCTTTTAATTGTTATAAGACTTATAATAAAGTAAGATGTTAACTTGTTATGTTTTAATTAAGACATATACAAGAAGTCATTGAGTTGATCAATGATTTATAACGTATAATGGGAATATAACAGGTATGTCTTCTTGTTAAGACATGGACATGAAGTGACTTGGTTAAAAGTACTTATGTTATATAGCATGCAATTGGTTTGAAAAATCTATTTCACCATTAACTTGATTTAGTTGGTAAATAGCTAAGCCAAAACAAAATATATTTATCTTTCATATTGTAAAATTGTCTTACAATATTAATCCTAATGAAATACATAATGGTTATGGTACGTTCAGTTAGGAAAATCAAACTCTAGTGATATTGTTTGATTAAAGATAACTATATCTTCATTTCTTCCTAAAGTTATCAAGGTTAGGAAATTGTGTATGCATTGTATATACTCAATTAGACTCCAACCTAGAAGAATAATAAGACACCATTTATTATGGAATGTGATGAATCACATTAAGTCTTAAAATTGAAGTTCTGAATTTGTTAAAACTATTTTGAGTAGGTTATAAACAAACTTCATGTAAGGAACTGTCAATGTGTATTTGTAATGTCCCAAAAGAGAACAATTTTATGTTGCTCTACTTGCTAAGTATTTATAGATAGTCTATAAATTGCAAAAGGCAAGTGGGAGTTTTATCTTGAAAAGATAAAATTACAAGATACATTATCTTCTAAAACACACTAGCAAATGTCATGCTGAGGATTAAACATGTTAATTTTAAATCTCAAGATGATGGAATTCTCATTCATAAATCCGCAAGGATATCTCAAATATTTGTATAATATGTTGAGGATTATGAGTTACAGGATTATGGTAAACCTGTTGAAGAATTGCAAATATTGAATTTGGCAAGTTGCTCACACTATGAATGATTAGATGCAGTCCATAAAGATAATTAGTTTTGGAAACTTAATTAATCTTGAACTCTATAGTTACACTATAGAATAATGATGAGTTTCTCAAAAGGAATAAAAATCCTAGAGATTTAAATTCCTATGTAGAAATCATAATGGACAATTCTGTATACATATTTAATGTATGAAAAGATTATCAAACACATTTAAGCAATTAACTGTGATTGAAATTCTTTGTAAGCACATTAAATGTATAAAGATTATGATTGTCATTCTTAGTTTCATTTAAATGAAATTAACAATGGAATATCAAAACTCTTTCTTGAGTAATTACTTGTGCGAGGACGATAAGTAATTGAAAGGAGTATTTGAATTCAAATAATCTTTGGAAGTATACAAAGTGCAAATCATTTATGAATGGATTAATGCATGCATCTGGGATATACTTATGTTTAATTATTAAATCATAGTTTTGATTTATAATTAAAATAAGACAATCTCCTAATATTCCTGAAAGCTAGTGGGAGTGTTATATTTATTTTCTTATTTCATATATGTTGTATAATATATAGGAAGTAACATTCCATAAGCATTAAATGTTAAGTCTTAGTTTGGAATGAAACTTCACGTGAAGATTTAGAAAATAAACATACAGCCTTGAATATATGTTTATTGTTATAAACATAAGCGGTAAAATAATTGATTCTAGTAAACATGATTATACTATTAGAAAGTCTAGATAGATACATATCTTTGAAAAGATATGACATGAATAAATCTAAGTTTGACGCAAGAATTTTTCATGTACATCATGTTGTTTGTTGTATCATGCTTGATGAAAGATGATTTGACAACATTAATATCTAATTGAAAGGTTATTAGATAACTAAGTGTAATGGATATGGTTAGATTTAGAATTAACATCCTCATCCTGGAATAGCTCCTAAATTCTAAATATGAACCATATGGCAATTGTTGCGTAATTGATGTAGCCGACAAATCTTGAAAGATTGGAAGGTATCAAACATTACACATTGGATATTAAAGTTTACGGGATTTTAAAGAGCATATTGTTGTTTGCATACAATGATGCTGATAAGATTGAGATGACACTCAATACTAGTCATGGTAGAATTTCATCCTAGTTTATAGCCATGTATACTAGTTATGCTTAACTG
This sequence comes from Artemisia tridentata subsp. tridentata, assembly GCA_021014915.2. Lineage (NCBI taxonomy): Eukaryota > Viridiplantae > Streptophyta > Magnoliopsida > Asterales > Asteraceae > Artemisia > Artemisia tridentata. The sequence continues at coordinate 303,488,097 of CP139501.1, read as the reverse complement.
TAAGCATAGTTGCATTTTACATTAAAGAATTAGAATACTTTAAACTATAAAAGGTTTGATAGTTTGCTTGTCATAAATTCGTGGTTGAGGATGTCACGTATTTTAAGAAATTTATGTGGCATTATCAAGATAATTGGTAGCACACATACAAGAACTTCATTAATTGAATTATTGAAATAAGTATTCTCAAAATTCTCATAGATCAATATTAGTTGATTTATGCCTTGTCAACAAGTATGTTTGACATGACTTGAGGCATAATTCATTAATAAGAATTATCATGCATTGATCAATTTTAGTGTTTGGATAATGGGATGTTATTGAACAGTTATTATTTTAATGAAATAAAATAATGGTTATGTTTATTTATCATTTTCTTAATAATATATCCTATATTTGCATGTTTATATCCTTGAATATATTTATATATTCTAAACTGTCCGTTGCCAGTTAATGATATGAGAATATCATTAAATTAAGGTAAATCTGAGTATTGGTATAATATACTTGAAAGTATATTGATGCGTTGTCATACCAATTTCACATGATATTCAAATTGTTTGAATATAGGACTTAATCCCGCGACATGAGTTTACTTTATGGATCTCGTCATCAAGTAAATCATGAGTATATAGTTATCCTCAGACTTGAGATGCCCGATAACTGTCATGCATGTAGTGCATTTCTTTGATTCAATTTAACGCTATATGTAACTGGTAGCTATACGGATTGTTTTGGGAAGCGTTGCGAAGTGCATGTGTTATGCTCGTAGTCAAGATAGAATTTGTTCCTTCAAATTGTTTGGAGTTTAATACTGTTGGGCCTCTCGTAGGGTTGACAAGATGTTTATGCGGCCGCACCCAAGATCTTCCTTGAATAGGTTCAGATGATTTGGTAATCTTGTTCAATCATAAACAACGAGAAACCTAATTATTAATAAAGAATGACTTAGATCCATATCTTTATTAATGTAGTATTAGAACAAAAGGATAAGTATGATGATTAATCATCAAGTGGTTTTTTCAGGAGACCACCACCCGAGTTGTACTAGGGGCATTGGCGTGTTGCTAGACGTTAACCAATGTCATTACATTTTTAATAGATTTCCAAGTGGGAGCTGTTAGAGTTTTGGAAAAATATTAAATCGTGTATGACTAGAATCGAACCCGGGACTGAGGGATTGCACACTTTACGTATGAATGATCAAAGGAATAATTAATATATATATTATTATATATTTTAATTATTTGGACACGTAGTAAATAAAGGAGGGGGTTGAGTGTCGAGTTTTGTAACTTGAGGAGGTATTATACTCAAACTTGAAGAACATGTTTGGAGCCTATAAAAACCCTCATTAGCTTCAAAAGTCGAATGACACAACAATACCTAAAAGTCAGTCGACAGATTAATATACTCTAAAGTCCATTGACTTTACTATTCCCTGAATCCTAGCTATGCATCGTACAGTAGCTTTAACATATAATAGATATGTATTGTACATCATGCATATTTATTATATCTACACTATGTATGATTATGCTATATGACATATACTTTTGTATCGTACAGTAGGTATATGTGTGTATATATATGTATGTATATATATATATATATATATATATATATATATATATATATATATATATATATATATATATATATATATACTAGTTTTCAAAGCCCGCCCGATGGGCGGGCATGACTTATAAAAATCGTTGTGTTATTTTTCTATAGCGAAAGAAGGGTAGTAAAATTACATTTTAAAACATAGGTAATAATCAAAGGAACTTTAAAATGAATTTAAGCAATTCAATATTATTTAATATAGTAAAATTACATTTCAAAACATATGTGGTTTTCAAAGGAGAAGCAGACTTATGAATATCATTGAGAAAAATAAGTTAACCATAAATAAGCTATAAACATAACTAATTTTTTATTAAATGCATTAAGAACGAAAAGAAATAAACGGTTCTCGAATATTAGAGGAAAAAAGTTTCAAAGTGGTACGCAAAAACAAAGTATCAAAGCATAGCCCTTCCGATGGGCGATCAAGCCTTATGAATATCGTTAAAAACCTTAAGTTAACGAAAAATAATTTATATACATACCAAATTTTATTTCCTATCGCTTTTTGGCGAGCATGACATATGATCCCACAACATCTTCACTCTCATTCTCATTATCATCAAGATCCAATCTTTTTGGAACGACTATCCCAGTTGGAATTTCCTATTTCTTCTTTAATTGAACCTCAGTAAATGACTGCCTAGCAACGTTATCAGTAAATAATAAATATTAGTGACTTTACTGCAGCAGCGAATGTTCATCAATTATCAGCATATGCGATTTCATAAAACTTCCAATCAAAGTGGTATGGCAGTATGGTCTACAACAATCTATAACAAATACAGTGTCCATATGTAGATATTCATATCAATATGACTAATCTAATTAGGAGTACAAATAAATGCATTCATACTACATACATTCATGTATTTATATATTATAATAAGATAGATCAGTGCCTAGTCAAATCCCTTTTCTATTTTGGGACTAAATTTTGTAGATATCACCTATCGTAATTATTATTATTAAAGGCACTTACAACAATACATTATATAAAAGGTACCATAAAAGTCCAGATCCAAGTCGTTTATATAATTTGCATACCTTAATTATCATAACAGACTAATACCGCCTTTATCTTTAATTGTATTGTTGTATACAGTAAAGATAAATGCATTATATGAATCGTTTTTACCTCGCACTGGTGAAGCTCCAGCAATTGTGGGAGGAAGCTCGGTTGTCTCATGAATATCCTAACAGTATATATACAGTTCTCATGTGTTATATCAAACACCCCCTTAATCATTTTCCCAAGACAACAAAAAAGAACTTAGGGCCCGAGTAAATGCATCATACCAGCGATTGGTTGAAAGATGATGAAAGTTTTGCACCATTGGTATAGGAAGCCCGTCATAGTTAGTCTTGTGGTGCACCAGTCGTATAGGAAGCCCATCATAGTTAGGCATATGATTCATAATGGCTCAGGTTGGCCTCCACACGGGTAAAATTGAACTTTTTAAAACGTCCTAATCTGCATAAATGAGTTAGGAACCTGAATTATGAAATCCATATTAATTTCATATGTCCTTTAAAAAACTATTGATATTTGCCAAAGTAGTTGTTGCAAACCAAGACCAACTCAATGTTCTTACTTTAAGGAAGAAGAAATTGAATAGTATAGGCTGCAAGCGTGGGCAACAGATGCAAAAAACACCAAGAGGAGACTTAGCTGATTTGAAGGCTTCCATGAACTCAAGGAGACTTCTCTCGCTTGCAACTATCCACTGAGCATATTCATCCTGAAGAACATCAGTTTACATATCAATAAGATTAACATTGATTCAAGGTATGTTGAAGCTAAAGGTCAAATAGAAGTCACTACAGCACTTGTTTTAAACGAATTTAAAGTTGAATCATATCATGGGTGGGGTGCCTCATGGTCAATCCAGTTGACATAATGGCAACTCCTCCTCCCAATATGCAAATTACTTCAAAGTTTACCAAGATTTAAAATGTCTGACACGATAGTTGACATTCCGGTAATCGGCATATTCTCTTCAGATCCAACCTTCCTAGTGAGTGGTGGGCCTGGTATGAGCGTAAGGATCCCGCCTCTTCACAACCCATTGGTCCAAGACACCGAGTCAGAGAAGAGTGCTAGGGACACACTACAGAAAAGAAAAACTCACGTGTTAACTGACCTAGCACTACTGAATGACTGCATCTGTTATCACCATCCTGAAAAGCTGTGAACTTTTCTGATCTTTTGTTAAAACGTGTAGCAACATATAAATAAAAATTAATCAAACGCAGTTGAAGTTCTATATTTTACTGTAGTTTTTCGATTTCCTTTTATTTTCGTTTCTAAATAATTTTGGCATTTCCTAAAAAGTAAAGATAAACATACATCTACTGCACCACCACCAGCGACCACCGTTGAATTCTTCATGGCCCTCCTCACAATCATGATTGCATCGTGTAAACTTCGCTCAGCTTCCTCAATAAACTATCAAATAAAAGTAACATATTAAATTCAACTTCCAGTATTCTTGAATAAAAGTAACATATTAAATAAAAGTAACATATTATAACAGAGACTTTAGGATCATGAGATAAGCTGTTTGCATTTTGTAGATCATGATCGCATGTATTCTTGGAAAGGTTATGATCTATCGTTCAGTGATCAGTCTGCTATATTGCTCGATAAACAAACTATTAATAAGTTAGTATTGATTCTATGATTTTACTATGATATAATACCTTAAAAGATACTCGGCACAGCTGGCTCCTGTGTCTTTTGAGATCAGGTAATCAAGATGCACATGATGATTATAATACAACTGCAAACAAATAGATTATAACAACGCTTATTCTTTGTAATTAAAAAATTGATGTATAATAACAGTAAATATGCATCAGTTTCAATTACCTCTGAAAGAAATATATGAAATAAGTGTACAGGATGAAAGATATCCGACAGTAGGTAAACCAAATCCTTTCGGACGACCGAAGATGTTAGATCTTGGCTAATCCTACTAAATACTCAAAAATAAATAACACAATACAGAATAATCGTCTATAAAAATAAGACTAAACGATATTATTTAGTTGCTCACAGTTGCGTATATGTCAACTGCAAGAGGACTTTTAATAGTATATCATCCTCATGCATATAAAACTGGATAAAAGACTTGGTGAAGCTCTTGCAGCTGTCATTATATAACTCTGAGTTCACAAGTATATTTTCAGGAAGCTGTTTTCTCAGCCAGTCATAAAGTGACAGGAAAAGAAGATCGCGGCATCATTCCCCACTCTTCTTCCCCTTTCTCAAAATCAATCTAAATTCAACATAAACAAAACATTTGAGTATTCATATGTATATATAGAAGCTTTCTTAATAGTACGTGGGTCGGGTTGAGAAGAATTGTTTATACCTTTATTCAGTAGGGTTACCTCTTGTTCTTCATCATCATCATCATCCGAGATGACATTACTAACCTTCTTTTGCACATCATTAAGTATAGAAAATGAACAATTTGCTCCAATGCAACCCTACACGTTAACACTAATATTATTTTACTTGTGTATTCATGTACTGACCGATTTTATAATATTGTTGTTGCATGGTTCCTGTAAAAGGCATCGATTGTACTTTCGATAGTGGTTTTTCTTTTCTTCTAAAATGAATCTTGCACTTCCAGTTACAGATCAAAGAGGATGTAGGGAGTAACGTTTCACAAAAGATTATATGGTTATTGCACTTATAAAACTCAAATGATCATAAAACAATAGTTAACAAACCATTTAAGAAAAAATAATACTCAATGGTATTTAAAGAAGATGAATCAGTTATGATGTTTTCACCGACTAACACACATTACATCATTAGCTTATTTATCAAACAACAGAACTAATGAAATTGAGAAAAGTACCATGGCTAGATTCAAAAGAGTTGGAGCTTGTTTATGAATCGCAACCTCAATATGCCTCATTTTCAGACCTTTTATTTATTCCCGGATTCCCACAGAAAAAAGCATCTGTGTAAGATCGTGTAGCACAAGATCAGTTACAAAAATGAAGGTTTAAAAAGTGCATGAAAAAGAAGCAAAGTCACACAAAAACAGGAAGAAATTCATGCACACAAAATAGGAAATTATTGTGGATCATGTGTACTTTTTTATTATTATTTTTTTTTTATTGTTGGAAGGTATAAGTTAGTAGTTAACGGATATCAACATTCAGTAAACATATTTTTGTATAACGTAAGAAAGGTGGTAAAGAATGGTTGGAAAATTGGCCCGCCCAATTGGCTGTTTACACTTTTGAATATAAACGTACAAGTTTTTATATTGAATGCATAACAATGAAAATAAATGAAAATCAAGATTTATAGAACAATTAAAATATACAAATTTTTTTGTAACAACATAGTATATGAATTAAACTCAAATGAACGTCATTAGAGCATACGTGAACTTGTAGTCATTCAATTTCTTTTGATGTCCTTACTACAAAGACATGCTAGATACAGAGGCAAATAGAAATACTGTTAAAGCTCAACATACCAATGATGAATAAGTTTGTGTATTCCCACGTCATTAGAGCATACGTGAGCTTTTCCCAATTGCCAAATAACCAAAGTCTTCAGAGACAAGAAGCTTATCGTTCAAAAAAGCAATACCAGGTTCACCCTTAGCAAACACCATTTTGATTAAATCAATGGCGACTCTAAAGAAAGGCCATCTTTTGTAACTTTATTGTAGCATGTGAATATTCTTTATGTCCTTTTCTATGGCGTACTTAAACGTTGCACCAAATCCAAGCCAAAACGGAAGTTGAAACCTGGTTTGAGCGTATGCGAAGATCCACTGAATGGCCCTGAGTGGTTCTATTCCGCCACTTGGTTTTTGTTTTGATGGACGACTCCCTATGTTCATACGTCCATATTCAAGTTCTGGTGTGGCCTGTAAGCATATCGAGAGATAAAAGTCAGAATAAAAAAGACAATTGTGTGATATTACAAAGTGAAAAGAAAATACAGTGTATCACAGAACTGATGAGTAGCATTAACTGCTATCTCATCCATAAGTGCCCGCCATTCGGGTTGTGGTGAGATTGGAGGGTTCATCACATGCTCAAGTGTAGCTGCACAAAAACTCTAAAGTGTTCTAAAACACAAATGTTCTTCACCAAAAGATTGTTAGCTCACATTGAACTTTAATGGTCTAGGGTGGTTGACTCTCACCCACGAAACTCACCCTTTCCTTGATTTAACATTCCTTAAACCAAATATTGATAAGCGTTATGTCTAACATAATGTCATTATACAGAACCACGTCATAGTAATACCAAACATAAAGTGTTTTTTTATTTAAATTCAAACCTCATGAGGATCCTCCTGTGTCGGACCACGGAGAGCAAATGTCTCTTTATGATGATAAGCGGCATTATCATCACCTGTAATGGCAAGAACATACCAAACCTGTAAAAAACCAAAAAGATAAGAATAGACGCATACGGCTAAAAAGCACCAACATGTTAAATATTATTGAGGTATCATAAACTCAAGGTTTTCAACACGGCGGGCCGTTGTATCACGTCGGTGATCGTTACACGGTATTTTTTTTAAGTAAATAACAAACAAACATTTCGTGTTTTCATGATCAATATTGTATTATTTTCATGATCATTGCATGTTAATTTCAAAACTATTGAAGTTTGTCCACCATTTCCAGGTGTTACCTCGCAAAAGAAAACAGTCTTGGAAGGGAAATCAGGAACTTGTTACACACATAAGCCCATGAATCATGCGCAAAGGTTATGGAAGTACAGAGTCTGCTTTATTGTGTTTGGATAGCGCATAAGCTATTAAAACTGGTTATAAAACAAAAAGGTTAAGCAACTTAAATAAGCTTACCTAAACACTGCACATTTGAACCAAACAGCAGCAAAAACGCTACATATCTTTCTGTCCATCTTTCAAGCTGGTTGACTCTTTAACCAATACATGGCACTTTCTTTGCAGCGTTCATCCAAATAATCTAAACGAAAGAGAGAGAAATTTTTTGACGGTGTATGCAAGCAATAAAGCTGCTTGTAGATTTGGTTATCGCATAGCTTTTTGCAAACATAAGAGTTCAGCATATGCACAGAAAACATAATATCTGATCGAATAATAGAGCTAGCAATACATGTACAATCAGAATAATATAGTAGCTACAACTCACTCGAGTCCTACAAACAAATTTGACTGAAACTATCTAAAAGAGAAGTTTACTTGTATTTCAAGACCAGTTTAGTTTCTACATCGCTAACAACACTTGCTGTGCCTATAACCCTATCTTCTTCACTTGAAAAATGTAACTTGCAATGCTTAAATTGCCTTCAAGCATAGCATTATGATCAATTGTCTTTGGAAAGTAAGCGGAACTCTTCTGTTAAGCGGCTGCAGTCTTCTACATTACCGGATAAAACAAAGGCAAGAGCCACTTTAATGCATGACTGCACAACATAAGCCAATAATTAATCACTAAATCAGGAAAGCATGTATAATAGAAAGACCACCAAAGTATTCAAAAAGAAAAAAAGAAAAGAAAAAAAAAAGGACTTAACAGAGTTGAGGAGCATCCGACGTGTCTGTTTCTAACTTGATGTAGGCAACCCATTGGAATGAAGAAAACCTGAGCAAAGTGTTGTTGAAATAGCCAAATCGCGACAAACCATCATCCAATATTGATGACGATGTTTGATTACATGTCGTTAAATATGGAGTGCCAAATGGTGGTGGTATCGAAGATAATGATGATGAAGTTAGGCTGAATCCAGTAAAAGAAGTAGTACCGAAAGCTGTTGGTGTTAGTGACTCAGGTTGACCGAATGTGAAAGTTGAGATTCAACTTCCTCCTGCTGGAACACAAAACAAACTTGTCAGAGCAGATGTAACTCCATTACTATTTCCTCGCCCAACCACGCTGAATAAACGACTGCTTGTTTCAGGTTCCACTTCCTCCTGTCACAAAAAAGAACACAACAGTAAACAAAATAGACCTTCACAAATCGCAACAACGTATCACACTTAATACATTAACATCATTAATTAAAACCTAGATACAATTGTTATAAACTTGTGAATTGCTCAAACCTGTGTTTTAGAAGTATACTGATCTTTCAGTCACATTTGACCCAAAAAAAAAGCAACATTTTTTGGGTTTAATTCCAGTTTTTTTTTATTTTTTATTTTTTTTATTTTTTATTTTTTTATTTTTTATTTTTTTAATAGCAATCCACAATTACACATCAAAAGTTCAAAATACAATATGCTTAAAACATAAAGAGAAACACACATTCATTTTATGAATCCCAGTTTTTCTAAACTAAAACTACTTCCTACTGTAAACAAACAATCAAGATCAACATGTAAACAAATAAACACGTATTAAAAAAGATACCAAACTCACCACCGCAAGGCTTTCTAGCAAACCCACACATTCCTCTTCTAGCAGCAATTTGCATCTCCATCGCCTCCTGCATATTATCCTTAACCACGTCACATTCCACTTCAACTTCCCACACCACAACCAAAAGATTCTCCCTATCCCTGTCAGTTGATGCAAGACCATCACTAACCCATTCTGCTGTCTGAAAATACTCAGCCTCAACCGCTTCCTCAAACTCCTTCTCCATTTCCTTATACTTGTCACTGACAACGGCCAACTCCTCAGATGCTTTCCTTCTCTTCTTAAGAAACTCCTTACGCCTTTATAATACACTGTAATATATATTTTTTCCTTAAGCTTGCATAGAAAATAAAGTTGTTGGTGTCAGATTCAGGTACTGAGCTTCTAAATGATAACTTTTCCAAGGCATCGATGTCCATTCTATCTCGAGTGTCTTTCCCCTGCATTGCGAGAATAGATCGCTTTCAGTTTCTACTACAACAAATGAATCATAAAACATTTGGATACACATGCAACCGGCCTTGTAGATGTGAACTATTTAAGCACATAATGTCAAGCCCTGTAGCAATTGTATGCACGGCGACATACCTGACAGATGTTGGCCCATTATTGGTATTCGAACATTTCAAACGCCCACTATACACATAATGGCAAGCCTTGAAGCAATCGTACGCATGTCAATGAGCGTCTCGCTAATTGCAACACCGACGGACAAGACTATCACACGCACACCCTGGAACAACATATTGTGCCATGAGTATGTGCAGCTTGTCACTGGTTCAATGTATATCTTATGAGACCTACCATCTATTTTGAATAAACGGTATGCTGGATTGCTATAAGCTTGTCACAACTATTTGGATATTGAATAACCTGTTTGTTGCACATAGCAATGACGACAGTTATTTGCAGCGATCGTTTGAAATAAATAACAAAAAAGTTGGTAAAAGGTGTTACCTGTAGCGACATCCACCATGTGGTGCAGCACCAAACTCAAGGTTCTTTTGTGCTGTATTTGGTAATATGAATAGATTAAATCATGCCTATGACCACCCGGCTAGACAAAACTTAAGCAACACCCGCAGGGGGGTCAAGACGAATATTTGTTTAATCCGTTGCTGAGCCGCTATCAGAAACTTGTTGTAACTTTCGTTTTTTATTCTCATGTTTCTGCATACGGCTGCTATATCTGTCATTTAAAAGTAGAGGTATTGTAAACCACACAATATGATTAGCTTGCAAACATGTAACACTCGAAGGGCTGATGTCACTTCAGAAAATCTAAGATTAGGATAACGCAGGTCGCAACTGTATATTTCCCATAGACAAAACCCAAAACTATATACATCGCATTTCCTATTATATGTACTGGCATTTAGAACCTCTCTCCAAGTTGATTAAAGAGTTTATTCAAATGGATGGTTAAATTGATCCATATATATCACTGAACACACATTAAATGCATACCTATAGTGCCATGTAACCCAGGGTTCCGGTCTCACCGGTCATGTCATTAGGGTTTGATGCCTCTATACGGGCAACCCCAAAGTCTGCAATCTTTAAAGTTGGGGACTTGTCCCAAAGCATAGTTTCTGTCTTCACATCTCTGTGGACAATCTTCTTTGTATGAAGACTATTCAGCCTGAAAGTATTATAAACCACATAATATGATTAGCTTGCAAACATGTAACACTCGAAGGGCTGTGTTAGCAATCTGAAGTATCAATATTCGAAACTCGTTTTTTATAAAAGAGCATACCTCTGGTATATTTTCAAATGAACTATATGGAAGTTCTCAGGTAGACCTATATATTTACCTAGTCTTTCCATCATCTTCAAGTTTCAAAGCCTTGTCAAGAACCGCCTCTAATCCCTGTGAATATAAAAAGTCAACCATGTTGTATCTTTTTTTCATGCATTTGTAGTTCCAGAACGTTGCACCTAAATTAATAAGGAAAATATTGTTACAAATTCACAGATGCAATGATGGAAAGGGCATGACCTGGGGATAGTACAACTTCTTCCTTTATACCTTCAACAAAGGTTCCCTGCCACGTACCATACAGAAGAACATGATAAAGAAGAGATTAATATTAACTATAGAAACATGAGTCGGGTACCTTCTCAGTGAATTTTCTCACCTTTTACGTCTCTTACAAAAAATCAAAACATACTGCAAACACATGATTGACGATTGTTTTTAGAGGATATGGGATTAGGGTTGAGGAAAATTAGGGTTTTGGAGATAAAATATAGAAGACGCATAAATTATCCAGCTTCATGATGTTTTGAGAGCCGTATATAATTAATAATATTGGATTTAGTTTGCTAATATCGTGTATAAATTTCCTTTATAGACTTTGACATAGAGTAAATAACCAAAAAATCAAATGGTTCAGTGGTTAACACATCACAGATTATCAAGATGGTCATGAGTTCGATTCCTCTGTAGGTTTTTTTTTTTTTAAAAAAAAGCACATTCGAATTAACCAAAAAAAATAATCTTTGCTTAGGTGGACACATATAATGTACAGAATTTCGGAAAAAATTAAAAGAAATACCAAATAAATTATAAAAATTGCTTACGTGGCATAAATTGATTAGGTGGCATTGAAATTGATTATTTGGCATTGAGGTGGCATTGAGGTGGCATTAATGACGTCATACGCCTCCTGTTATATATAATGTATAGATATATATATATATATATATATATATATATATATATATATATATATATATATATATATATATATATATATATATATATATATATATATATATATATTCTTACTTCTTCCTTCTTGAATAATAAATTCAATGTTTATTAAACAAAATAGTTTTGGTTTAATAATTGTGTTCATTCACTAGCATCAACCTTTGATTGGTTATAGTACGTGTGTGTATGAACTCGGATATAACTTACTTTAGTTATTATCTTAGATTGTGGAACAAAAAGGTAAGGGGTTCCACGTTAATCCTATTTGTTCTTGTTGAAGAGAAGACAAGAAGATTTGATCCTTGTTCTTGCTAGGATCAAAACGGTACGTTTCCTTTATTATTTGGTAATACATTATACATGTTAAATAATGATCATGCTTCCGCTATTATGTGCTTTGATGTTTATTTATTTATTTGATTGTCAAGATATTTAAATTCCGACGCAAAAGGCCAAAATATTATCTTGAACAATATAATCATGCTTTTCATTGTAGTTCATACTATGTGAAATATACTTGCCTATTAGTGATGACGAAATATCGGTAATATTGCAAATTTAAAATCTTTTTCACGAGCTGACTGAATTTTCGGTGAGGATGTGCAATTTTATAGCAGAGGTTGTTCAACCAAGTTATTTGGAGCCGTTTGCTAGTCTCTTTTGGCATTCTGGATGCATGTTATCTTATGTTATGTTGAATGGTTCATGCACACACATAAGTCGTTTAATAACATGATAATGTGTAAAAGGTAACCTGATAATGAAATCATATATGCAGAAATTTCAAGGAAAAGCTATCAGTCAATCGGTGTGTGGCAGCTGATAACTGGTTTGAATCTTGGTGCTGTTCTTTTGCAGTTCACTGGAAGATAGGGATTTGACTGCCAAACCAGATATTGAAGGAACTACTAAAATGTCCCACTAATGCCAGAAAGACAAAGGACCATGGAGCAAACACATAATAGTCCTAAGGTAAGTGGTTATTTCTTGCATATGCGTTTCTTTTTCTTTTTGGGTTTTGATCTATTTAGTTTGGATAAGATTATGTATCGCTTTTGAACAGGAGAGTCGTAATGTACTATTAGTCGTAATTAGGTCATTTTTGTGGGCACGATTGTTATTAGTTAAATAACCTCTAAAGTATGCTTTTTCTAATGAGTATGGTGTGTTTTTTTATCTGATCTATTGGTGCACACAATCACTTCTAATGCTACATGAGAGTAGCCTGGTGGTAAAAGTTTTAATCGTCGATGACTTAGTGGCTACTGTAGGCGCCCTATCGACAATTACAAGGCGTTTTTAGTACTTATTTGATTGAAAATAAGTTTCTGAATTTGATATTGATATGAGTTTGTAAATGATAAAGAAAAAGGTTTCATTATATGAGTTTTTGTTTTCTTAAAGTGCTAAAGATAACCCGAATCAATCCACTCATAAGTAAATGGACTTAAATTGCCACCTCTCCTTTTAGATGATTGCAATAATGTATCTGATGCCACACGAAGTCATTAAGCTGCTTTCGTTCTAAATTGTGTTGGTCTATGCCATGCAATATTAACATTGGCTATCGCTGAAATGGAGTGATGTAGATGAAACAGATGAAGTTTTCACAATTAATGCGGTTCTACAGAATCTTAACTCATGGCAATCTTAGTTATGTTATACATAAGTGTATGTGATTATATTTGTTAAATGTGTTTTAATAAGTGCAACAAAAATGGAAATTCTCGGACTTCTACATGTCGTGATGCAAAAGAGCCTCAAGGTACTTTATTTGCTATTAATATATAATGATAAGACATATAGTTAATCTTTATTATAATATTAATAAGGTTACACGATTTGCAATGCTATCGTGGGATACATTGGGAATATGTGGATATACAGTTGTAATGACTCCTTATTATAAGTGTTTATTTGAATATAATAAATGTAATTTAGTTGGTTGTTTTACGATCATAACCTCTTTTCCGGTGATGGTGTTGATATGTTAGATCATCAATATGGCAGGGAACCCAAATGCAGTTGGTGATTCTATGGAAGCCATAATTTCGGTATTAAAGCATGCTCAAAACATGCGAAAAAGAGGCCAAAAAATAGAAGCATCCGCAACATTCAGGCACAAACAGGTCAAAAGAATGTATAGAAACATACTGAATGTGTGGAAACATAGTTATCAGATGGCTGTCTTTCAACAAAATAAGTTATGTGGTGGCTCTTGACAAATGAATCCTTCTTGTGATTGCAATTATGTGTCGTATGTATATTGGACTCTTTAGAAAAATAACATGAATCACCATCCAGAAAGAGGATATCAAATGTATTCATGATATCAAATGGAATTCATGAATAAAGTCAAATTTTGTATAGGAAGTGAAAGATTTTGACCATTATATATGCATTCTTTGCTAGATAACTACTGGAAAGAGCCTAAGATCACATCCGATGTATCTAATTTGGTGCGTTAGGAATGTGACACATACCAAAAAAAGAAAAATGCCGTACAAAATAGAATATGCAAACTGGTGCGTTGTTTGATCTCGATGGCATTCTTTTTAAACCATGCAAATCAATGTTATTTTGTTATTAAACTGATCTAAGGGGTGTTTTGTCTAAGCTTCTATGGTAAGCTTATTATTAGCTTATATGTATTAAATAAGTCTAAACAAAAGTTTGGCTAAGCTTATATGAATTGGCTTAAGAGCTTATATAACGGGTTTTTGATAAGCCTCAAAAGTGTTACTTCTTTAAAGAGGGTTGGGCTTATATGACTGGTATGTGCTTAAACACATACCTTTTCTTGACCAAATTAAGACCAAAACGACCAAAAACTAACCAAAATGCCAAAGATATTTGT
>CP139501.1:303325910-303473395 GCA_021014915.2 Artemisia tridentata subsp. tridentata | reverse complement strand
TTTTTCAGAAACTATTTAATTTCCGATTGGGCTAAAACGTGAGCCCAATAAGCTTTTGCAATTGGACAGCACAATAGGCCCATGAGATATATTTTTAGAATCATAAAAATAGCCCAAGTCTAAGCCCAAAACTATTTTCATACCCTCGCCTCTCGATTTCTTAACGGGCCTATGTATATTTCGTTAATAAGTCCAATAAGCTAAAAATAAGGTATTTTCTGAAATAATCAATTGAAATAAGTCAAAATGAACTTAATAAAGTTATAGAAATTTTCAGAATATTTTTCCCGTCATTTTTATGCAAAAAAAGACTAAAAATGTAACGCGAACTAACCGGAAGGACCAAAACTGCCAACCTGAGAAACTTATGGACTGAAGCTGTGAAAACAGTTGACAAAGGACTTAAATTGACGTACCATTGAACTCCGAGCCTTATATGGACATATGGACAAATTTTGGACTATTATGGACTTTGGACTTAACCGAGGACTAACGACGTAACGCGATCGCAGTTAGACTAAAAAGTACAAAAACTGAAAAGAACAAGGACCTATTTAACTTTACTTGACATTCTTATTTATTTTCTATTTTGCACCCATCATTTCATATGCATGTTTCATTTTAGTTATGCATTATTTAAGGTTTCGATATTAGAAATGTTAGCAACTTCACTTGCATATTATTTCAGCATATTTCGGGAAAGTAATATTTTGGGTCATCTGAGATAAGAACCGAGATAATATTATAGATATATCATATTTTTAACTTGAGGCATTTTAAGCATATCACACACTCACATCACCGATCAAATCGTTATCCGATTTATCTTTTCCACATTCGTTATTAGTCGTAAGTTAGACTCTTAGACTTCGCTTATACTCAGGTCTCGTATTGAAGAAGTTTTCGTGATCGTTTACTTGGTCTTATAATTTCGTCTTATCAGATACGCTCCAGGTGAGTCGTGGCCCCTCCTATTTTAATACTTGATTTATACTCTTTTGGGGGAGATACATGCTTTGAAATATTTTACTTATTTATCAACTATATGATTTGCTTTGCGATGCAATACTTTTATAAGTACTATGAAAACTCTTATGACTTACCGTGAGTCGTGGCCCCTACTTTTCACACTTGTTTTAATAACTCTTTTGGGGGAGATACATGCTTTAACTGTTTTATATTACTTAAAATATCTCATGATTTACTCAAAATCATCCACTATGCTTTACATGATTGAATCATACGTTAAAGGAATACATGCTCATTATACGTGCAACTTGTCTGTTTAGCTTAAACACGAAACTTGGAAGATAACATTTTTAAGCTACTTGATGTAACATGATACTGAAACTCATTGTATGCATTCATGTGACAAATGAATGTACTGCTACTTTAATATGATATTTCTATATTTCACTATAAATAATTGCCAAGACTAAAATTACGCATGATTCACCTATATTGCCTAAGCACACTTTATTGCCATAAAGTCCCTCGATCATGAGCCATTAATCACTGCGGTGAGCGCGAATATAGTGAACAGCTTCGAAACCTGTTAGAGGCTGACGACCTACCCCACTAATACTTTGACGGAATGCCTCATGGTTAGTCGTATTAGTCGTGGTGCACTATATTTGAGAAAAATAGGAATTGGCAAGTCACCTATTCACTTGAGGGCCATAAATCACCCATCAGGTAACCCTGGTGGGACACCCAATTGTTAACGTTTTGCGTGTCATGAGGCTTAGGGCAATATAACTTTATGAATATATGAATGTTTCATATATATCCTAGGATACAGCTGTATTAGAAGACCACCACTTTACACTGATAGACTTCAGATTCTAGATTATCATTCCCACTATATGATATGATTGTAAATCTGGTACTTGAACTTTAACTGTTACCATATGTGACTTAAATGAGAATTCTGCACAAATTAACTCCAAATGCTTGGTATATCATTATAGCTAAAAGATGATACAACAGTTCACATTGAGCATATAACAACGTAGCTCATCTGCATTCATAACTTGAAACTTATGATTTTGAATATCATACATGAATTACTTGTGGATTTTATACAAAACAACTTATTAACTATTTCATAAAGGATTACTATTTATTTCGACAATCACTATACAACTTTCAAAGAAAATTAGTTTCTATAAACTCCGCGAACTCACCAACCATTGCGTTGACGTTTTAAGCATGTTTATCTCAGGTAATTAACGGAGCAGGACAAGACACGGAGCGGGCATCTTTTACTCTGATAACTGAAATGGTGTAAAATCGAATATGTCATTCCCTTCAAAATTATCACATCTTTTTATGGGATTTTCAAACCAAATATTTCACTTTGTATCAAGGATATTATTTTGAATGACATATAACTTTCAAAACGCCCCTTCCGGGCCGTTTCCTGGAATTTTAACTTCGATCCTCACCGTAACACCCTAATTACTTTTCCGCTGCCACAAACCAAATTAGGGGGTGTTACATCTTTCCCCCATGTAGCGAGAGACTTCAAGATAGAACTTTGTTGCATGGATTTTCTATTCCCGGATCTACGTTCTTGTCTATTCTTGGGCCTACACACTTGCAACGTACAACGTGGAAGAAGTAACAACCTAACCCACGCATCGACAGAGTCGGGCTGGACAACCACCTTGTAAAGAATTGTTTTTAAAAACACGATCGAGAAGATCAGCATCCAAAACCAACCCCGTAGTTACTTTTGTCTCAGGCTCCTTATTAGACGGCTTTGAAATGCCAACAATGTATCCACTCATGTCATCGGACCCTTTGGAAAAGCGGACGAGACCATCCGGGTGATGACTAGAAGAAAATGCACAAAAGGCTTGACAAAATACCCCCCGTGTTAAAATTATTGTTTCCAAACAAAAAACAAAGAGTTTAAGAAAAATATGACCACTACACTTTTCAACGATCAAATATCATTATCACCCACTTAACTCTTTTTTTGATTGGTTGACACAAAAAGATGACTACTCATATTATTTTGACACATCTAAAAATGAAAAATGAAGACTATAATTTTGAGACGGGAAGAGTAAAAAAAATACTAGATTCAGACATCAAAGTTTAAATCTAAAACCGTGTGATAGAGTCGAAAAGAACATAAATTTAAATGTTCCCACTTTAATCGTCCCATATTACTAGGGGTGGCAATTTTTGACACGACACGCTAACCGACACGGACACGACACGAAGATAAACGGGTTTGGGTCGAGGATAAACAGGTTTGGGTCGAAAACAGGTTAACCCGTATAACCCGTTTAATAAATAGGTCGTGTATGGGTTTAGTAATTTTAAACATGTCAACCCGTGAACCCGTTTAAATATATAAACTTTTAATCAATAAAATATATAACTTTTGTAAAATAAAACTTTAATAAACTTGGAAATTAAAGTAAAAAATGAAATTTTTTGAATGGGCCTTTGGAAGCCTAAAATATAGAAAACTATGAGCGGGAATTTAGTATCTAAGATTTTGAGTGAGAAATTTAGTGTCAATGCTTTGAACGGGAACTTAGTGTCTAGTCAATCTACTATCTTAGACCTCTGGCAGTCTGACCTCTATTCTTTGAGCGGGAATATAGGGTCTTGGCTTTGAGCGGGAATTTACTTCTTATATATACTCGAGTTTTACCCATCTCACTCTAAAATTTCACCGATCCTAAAATTGATCATTAACAAACCACTTTCCTCAAACTAATTAAATAATTAACCCTTTTAACTAGTTTATTTAAACGGGTTACTCGGGTCATAAATGGGTTACACATGTTAGGTGTGTTCGGGTTAGGGTTGAGGTTTTTTACACGATTAATAAATGGGTCGTGTTTGGGTTGAGGCTTTACCAACCCGCCAACCCGAGTGGGTCGACACGGACACGACTCGATTGCCACCCCTACATATTACTAGTTTGAGATATTTTTTTGTGAGATTTTTCATAATAAATGTTTATTTTATATTTCAACCAATCAAAATATATTTTACGAGTACATATGATATCTCAGGAGCGTAGTTGTGAGATTTTTTTTAACTTTTGTGCAATATAAATGTGTGAAGGGTAGCCATTTTCGATGGCTATATAATGTTCACGAATACAGTTTTGTCAATATATTGTATCGGTATTCATAAGGTAGATTGACATTTTTCGTTTCTGTGTTCGTAAGTAGACAGATTGCTAAGTAATTTCAAAGATGCATGATTCGCCTCAACTTCGCGACTTGTGCATCAGTTACCCACGAGTGCAAAGGATACCTCTAGTTCCTTTTTTGTATTGGCTCTACTGAATTTGCTTTGGTAAAAGTCGGCAAATCGAAATTACAAGTACGTACTAAGCACTAAAAGATGGATATAAAAAAATGTCTCGTTAATTTTTGCTATGTACATTACGTCTAAAGTTCTTCCACCCTACATCATTGGCAAAAATATCAAAATAACCACACACAAAAAAAAAATGTCATAAGTGGGTAAATTGCAAAAGGTAAAAAGATGAAATAAGCAATTGAATTATTGTCAAATATTTAAAATATTCTTTGCCTTTTATATATTCTCCTCACATTTTAACTTTCACTTCCAATTTTACCTTAGTTAAAATCCATTGGCCCATGTATGTCACGACATGTAAACTTGAATACTAGAGCTTCTAAACGAAAGACATAACGGGCAAGAGTGAACAAGGTCGTCACATTCACTACAAACACACAAATGCCGACACGGTAACAGCACGACCGATGCGACCCGTTTCCCACACGCTTTACACCCCGGCCCACTCACTACGACAACTCGTTCCGGGTCAATGTACGACGATTCGGCATCTTCCACATTTTCATCACCTCCCACTTCTTCTCCTTGTGACACACACCCGCCCATTGCTTGTTGCAGCTGCGCTTGTAACGCAGCTGCAACCGCTTCCTGGGCTCTGGCTTTTGATTGCCAGATTTCGGCTTCAGCGCTGAGCTGGGAGGCTCTTGCTTCCAGCTCAGCATTGTGCCGAATTGCTTTATCAGCTTCAACTTCTTTTTCTCTTATCATACGTGTTGATGACTCTTTTGCCGCGACTATTAGCGCATTGTAGTGGCGTTGCCTCTTTTCTGCTAACTTGCGCCTCAACTCTTCACCCTACAAAAAAATAAAGTCAAAATTTTAATAAATCATATACGGGGGTGTTTGTTTCGGCTTGTATGACTTATTTAGTTTTGGACTAATATTTCATAAGCTCACTTTTTGCGGCTTATTTTGAAAAATTTCGGCTTATATAAACAAGCAATTCTAACTATTTATTTATAAACAAAATATATATACTGTTTTATTAAGAATTAACTTTTAGATTTACGTACAGCCATAAGTCAAATGGGCAAAAAGGTGCGCCGCTACCTGGGCATGAATAAAATGTTCGATTTCGTTTCCTTGTTGGTTTATCAAATTCGAGAAATCATCGGATAGCAAAGATGTGAAACCAGATGATTGAGGATCAAAACATTGTTGATGATGATGATCATTAAAAGCAAGTCGTAAACCCGTAGAAACATC
The DNA here is from genome assembly GCA_021014915.2 of Artemisia tridentata subsp. tridentata. Taxonomy (NCBI): domain Eukaryota; kingdom Viridiplantae; phylum Streptophyta; class Magnoliopsida; order Asterales; family Asteraceae; genus Artemisia; species Artemisia tridentata. Next base: position 303,467,833 of record CP139501.1, on the reverse strand, counting down.
AACGTTGTTTCTAGATTGCATATTTGAGACATCCATAAATTGACTACAATGAGACTGTTGTTGTTGTTGTTGATGAATATTATTAGACATGAAATGATTCATGTTATTATCTTCTCTTTCTCTTTTCCTTTGATTCATAGTACTATAATTCCCAACTGCAAAAAAAAAATAATAATAATAAAAAAAAAAATCCAAATTAGTCCAATGTAACATAAACAAAAAAAAAGTAATATACGTATGAAATATTTTAAATTTACATACCTGGTAAATTGTTAAATAACGTTTGGTTGATAGATTGATGATCAAGAATACCACCGCAACCAGGCGGTCCGTCCGGTTGCGGTGACAACAAATACTTATTTCCAAACTGGTTTTGCCCTTCTTGCATATTTCTGCAACATCAGATAACGTGTTATATTATTTTCAAGACAACGTTACTAACGCTATGTGAAGTATATAATACAGGATCAATTAAGTTACCTGTTGAGAAGGAGAAAATTAGATGAACATTGTGCTTGAACAGCCATTGTGTTGTGTTGTCTTTGTAGGTGTAAATAAAAAGTGTTAAAAATAGGAAAAGATATATAGAGGGGGACAAAGGGGTTAATAAATGCCAGCACAAAAACGCATGATACAGAAGACGAATGAAATGAATTCAAAACTTTTATATTAGGCGGAGTCTTCAATGTATTTCCATCTTTTATTTATTTATTTTTTATTATTGTCACGCTTACATAAGGTGCAAAAATTTAATATCCAATAATCCGAACTGACTCATAATCGGCTGCATACATAACTCATTCAGCAATTGTGACTATAAAGTGCCAAGGATTAATTTTTATTTTCTTATGATTGTTGGTGCAAATATGTCTTACTCATTACTAACTGAGCTACGCGTAATTGTCACAATTATGAATTATATAAAAAGCTATAGAAATAATTTACTCTAAATTATGTGTTTGAAATAATGAAATGATGAATTTACTTTTTTAAATAGTATAATTGTGGGTTATGAATAGGGAATATTAAAAGTCTAATGTGCAACACTTTCTCTAGGACCATTGTTTGTGATGTGTATATACTTTTATTATGGCAACCACCAACTTGGTTCACAAAATAGCACCAACTCGATTCAAATAGCTCATCAATATTTATTTATTAGAAGGTATAATTTGTCAACCAAGTTACGGACTTGAGATTTTGATAATGTTTAAGACGAGCGAGATCGACCAAGTTACTCTTCTCCTCAAATAACTTGATAAAAGTTCGCTTCTTAGCGTAATAATCGGCTCGGAAAAAACTCTTTAGTCATCTAAGTTATGTGTTTTCTTGGTTACAAAGTAAAGATTAACATGTAGAAATGTAAAATAACACCAAAACAAACGAGACATTGATCATCTACAAAACCTACGTATAGTTAGATGTTGATTTTTTATATTATCTATGGTATTAAAATTTATATTTTAGAAGGTCAAAAATGTCATATTTAGTTCATATTCAAAACTATACACAGAATTTAAATTTTATAAGATAATTTTGTGGTAGTTATATGGTAAATAGTCCAAGCATTTTGGGATAGTTCATAAAACTGTTTCTTCATTATAGGAAATACTGAAGTTAGAAGTATTTATATATATTGCCTTAATTACGCAGATATCTTGTACATTTACTAGGGTATATATGAGACGTCTACGTTAAACCGAAAAATCAATCTAATTATATACTATTTGTTTGTAATAAACGTTACCACCTTTTTATAGCAGAAAAATTATACCAATGTACGTGGGTTGATTACGTTTTATTTTTTTAAAAAAAGAAGTTGATTACGTTAATGACCACTTACTCTTTTTAGATGGTAAACAAAAGTACAATCAGAGGCGTCTCTGAGTATTTACGTGCCCTATCCGACCCGTTAAAAAATATGCCCCTTAGACCCTTTAGGCTTTAAGCGAATTAAATAATTGGGCTTATAAATTTATTATGGGTTATAGGTTTAGTTATAAGATTAGAATTTAATTTGGCTCAAGTTTAAATGTTTAATACCTATTTAAAAAAATATATATAATATATATATATATATATATATATATATATATATATATATATATATATATATATATATATATATATATATGATTTTTTTTTTTTTAAAAAAATATGTCATCGCGTAAAACGGACCCTAGCCCGTTGGCCTCCCCGGCCCACCCAAGAGCCGCCCCTGAGTACAATGTTTAAATTTTAAGATGTCATTGTAAGAAGAAACTAACGTTGTTCATGTTACACGAATATCGTAAGAAAATTGTTAGTGTTATAATTGCATAATGTTAAAAATGCAACTTTTTGTTGATGTAATATATCATTCTTTGGTAAGGAAGGCTGTTCACCTGGTAAGGTCTTGGACTGCTTGTCCAGAATTTTTTATTTATTTATTTATTTATTTATTTTTTAAATTTTATTATTATTATTTTTTTAATTTTAATTTTTATATTAGAACTCGTACTTTGATAAAGAAACCTTAATTCATGCCGTATTCGAGTGTGTGCGAGTTATGCTACCGCACAAGCCTCAAAATTAGCTCCGGCACTGCACTAATATTATTAACTATCACTAACAATGCTCTAAAATATTTTCAAATTAATGTAGAAGTATGTTGAAGGTTACACCATTCTTAACACCACAAGATTTCAATTCTTACTACTATTAAAATATAAGATATGTTTAATATAACTAGAAAGGTATCAGCGCAATGCGGTGACGTATATCCGATGACTATGTTTGTAGCGAGCAAATATTTTTTCATTTTAAAAATTACTTATTTTGCATGTCCCAAATATTTTATAACGTAGTAGATATATATTTTTTAAAAGTAAAACGTCTAAATTATTAATAGTGTAAATAGTTGGTACTTTTATTTTTCAAATTTTGGTATTAAATTGGTGGTTATTATTTTAGTGAGTTTTTCTTATAAACAATTCTATTACAATATATCATTATTAGAGGAGTTTACTATATGTTTAAATGAGACTTAAAATTTTAAATTTTACATTAATTTTCTAATTTCCTTTTAGAGTAATGTTTTTTGTTTTAAAATTTTAAGACTTCCTTTTATAGGAAGTCCCAAATCCTTTATAATTTAGTATAAATGGTTTTTTTTATAACTCTAATATACTACAACGAAATAGTTTAAAGTCGTGGATCCATAGCACATATTATATAGTACTGACCATGATTTAGTCAACCAAGGGGTACGTGTAGGTGTGATTTATGAAAATACAAGAGGCATCGAGAATCTTATCTTTTATATGTCAATATCTCGAGGACAATTTTTTAAAAGAAAGTGCGTAGTGAAAATTAGGCCTGGCTAATGCCCTTAGCAAGTAGGCAATCTCTGTGGTCCGTTGGAACGCACAAAATTTTTAAAATATTTTACATGTTGGCGCAGCTTGTTGCCCGCCTACCTACCATCCTTATGTAATTTACCCCTTATGAAATAGAGATTTTAATAAGAGAAATGTGAAATAAGCAAATCGAAACTCTATTTCAAAAAAAAAAAAAAAAAAAAAAAAAAAAAAAAAATTTAAAAGTTACTACAAATAGTTTTTAATGTCTTGTAAACTGTTTTAGTGTCTAATTTTTGGAAGCCAATTACGAAAATGGGCATGACAACCCATATGGACCATCATTTGGTTGGGTGGTCATAAGTGATTGCGAAGAAATAGCGAAAGCAACAAACACCCATCTCTTTATGTTTTAGCATTATTTGTTTCGTGGATTATGAGTTATGACCATTTGATAACACCAAACCAACTCTCAACTCAATCAATGCTTTAAGCATGGGTTTTATTGATCATTTTAGCTAATTTCTTTTTTACCTTTTTGATAACACCAAGCCAACCCTCAACTCGTGCTTCGTAGTCGTAAAGACTAAACCGAAATTAGTGAGATTGATGTTGATGAAGAAAATTTCAGCCATGTTGATGCAACAAATTGCTCAACCTCTTGTTTTTGTCTAGATGATACTTGTCGATCACATATTAATATCAAAATGGATGGGACAACATTTTGTTTTATCATATCACTTTCTAAAGCAAATTTTAAATGAGTTGGCTGATGACTGGTCTATGTTTTCCTGTACATGATAATCACATTATCGGGCAATAGGACTTTCATGAAACCCTATGTGTTATAGCATTGAGGACTTTCATGACACATTTGTTAAGTTGTCCCATTGTGTTCTCTTAACTTTAATCAAATTTGCTAGGATTTTTCAATAAAAGCCATCCGATATAGTATTTGGTTTGAATTATTGTCGTTTGGAATTTGTTCCATTTTCGCCTTTGTTTCCAATATGACTAGTAATTAAAAGCACTTTTTATGGTAAAACTGAAGACTCAAGAACAAGAAAAAAGGTAAAGAAGAATATAATAAAGTGTGGAAACAATTATCACCAACGTGAAACTGAAGATCTTGAATGATGAAGAGAAAGAAGAAAAACTTGGTAATTTTCAACTAGGTATGTAAAGGTGAAGGTGGGAATATATGGCAAGAAAGTTAAAAGGGTTGGTGGTAGTGGTGGTAAGGTAATTAACCCTCAACCAAGAAGGGTATTATTTGCTTTAATCAATGAGGGTGGTAAGCATTAAAGAGAGAAACCACCAAACAAAAGGTGAGAAACTTAAAGATTAAAAAAAAAAAACACAAGAATGTGAAAGAGTGCTAGGAATGGTATCATGCAATTTTTCTTTACTTTGGTCCCATAGTGGGTCTCCTTCAATTTCTTCGATACACAACACCTTCCAATGTCTTTTAAGAAAAAATATGGTACAACTAAACAACTCATATGCACATTTCAACATTACTTCATCTTAATTTACTCAATGAAAACAAAGCTTCTTTTCTCTCTCACATGCACACTAATAAAACTCATGAAAATAATTGTTGCTTTTATTGGAGTATCTCGTCTTGAAGATTAAGACATGCTTTCCTTTTCTTTGAGGAGTTGGTATTGATTTAAACAAAATATCCCTTGGTGCTCATAAAAAGGCTAAAGGAGAATCATCTTTGTCTCTTTTCTCTAAGGGTTTTGCTTGTGTTTGATTGCTACCTACCGTGATCAAAGAGTTTATTTCTTAATGGTATCTCATATGTGAGAATATTACTCAACTAAATGGTTGTGGGTTAAAATCCTGTTTAAAACATGGTATAATGTGAGATAGTTAGTTATCGTTAAAAAATAAGAGTAAAATACACTGTTCGTCCTTGTGGTTTGCGTTGACCGACAAGTTTCGTCATTTGACCCAAAAAAATGCACCATTCGTCCCTAAATGCGAAACATTATGTACCGTTGGTCCTTCACTCTAACGAGCACTTTAACAACCGTTAAGTCACTCTACTTAATACCCAAACGAGGGTTTAATGGTACATTTACTATATTCTTTTTCTTTTTAACTAATGTTTGACTATACTTGTTCATCTTCAAGGCTTCAATCCGCTAACACTAACCATAGCCTCCAATTACCATCCGACAAACACCATATTTATCTCCAAAATCCTACCACCGCCACATTCATCTCCAAAAACCCATCATCCCCATCCCATTCAAACTGTAACGCCCCTTGACCAAACACGACTAAAAACATGAAAATTTTTTGCAAAAAGTACACCCCGAACTGACCCACTGTTTCTCTTTTACAATCTGACGAAAATATACAACTAACTAGACCTTGAGACTATTTTTAAATGAAATTAGACTCAATTACCTTCAAAACGACGGGTGGCACGACCCGTGACGACTTACGGATTAAAAGATATGAATTTTTGAAAATTGCCAAAAATCTATCAAAACAACCTGAGTACCATACGCCCTTACGCCCAAGGTCCGGAAGGGCGTATGATCTAGTACTCAGAAAGGGTGTAAAATGCATTTTAGGCAGAAGGCCTTATGCTCAGCCCATGAGGGCGTATGCTCTGGTACTCAGAAAGTGAGAATATGCAAATTTAGGCAGAAGGCCTTATGCTCAGCCCATGAGGGCGTATGGTCTGGTACTCAGAAAGACATAAAACCACCTTTAACTGAAGAAGGCCTTATTGCCCAGAAGTGGAAGGGCTTATGCTCCATTCTCAGATTTTTACCAAAACCACAACTTTTAGCAACTTACTCTAATTTCCGGAAAGACGACTTCCAAGGCTCAAAACTTAATGAACTTTCCGGAATTCATTAACACATCATAAACATCATTTCTATTCAATAACATTACCCAATTTACACTTCGGAATGGTACTTTACAAGATGACGGATTATGCATAAAACACATTTTTGACCCATTAACACCCCAAACCATGTAAAACCAGTTCATTGACTCATCATAACTAACCAACATACATAACTTATCATACCAAACTTGTCCCATGTACCCATGACCCATTCACATACCAAAATGGGTGGAAACCCGCTTATGCCAAACACCCTCTTAAAACCCATTTCCACTACACACTTTTTATCCAAAGCACTTCTCCTCTACATAACCATTTGAACACATACATAACTTGACAATTGAAATATATTGCAAGGGTGATGGTACAAAGTCTTGACCCATATCTTCCCAAAATGGGTGAGATTGGCTAATTGCCAAACACCCTCCTAAATACCACCATAACAACATACCATAAAGACTTCTTGACATCTACATGAACTCGACCTACGACCCAACTTGAACATCGACCTTATATAACAACAAGACCGTTAAATAACAAAATGACCACATGAATTGAAATATACCCAAAACACGAAAAGACACTTCGGGGGTTTCCAACTTCAACACGCTTGGTCCAAAAGAATACGGTCTTCTAGTCTACCTTTTACCACTAAAAGCTAAGCTAGGTCCTTACCCTTGATTCCTCCACTTGTACCTACAAAACCATCATTAACTTCAAACGTAAGCGAAAACGCTTAGTAAGTATATAGAGTATAACTATCATTACATTCACGAGATTGGTGAGTAACACCAATCTTAACATTACCATGGAGCACAACAATATATCATTACTCACCTTGATCAAGCAAGTAATTATATAATATTTCATATCAAGTATTGGATCCAAGCTATCTAACATTAACAAGCTCCATACACAACACATTAACACAACATAACATTAGCATAAACATCATTAAACAAGTTATAATATATACTTGCCTTGATTTCCTAATAGCTCCCTACTTGGACTTGATGAGGCTCTACAATTGCTTCCTATCACAAGGTTAACTTCAATTAGTGGCTAATTAACTAAGGCAATCATCAACTCACCACATTTACTCACAATACTCAAATCCCACCTCAAGAACCCTAATTTCTACATTTGGGAAAAAGTACTTACTTGATGAAGAGATAACAATTAAGGTATCTCTAATGCCTTTTGATCACTTCTTGATAGCTAGAAAGGGTTAGATGATGATCTTGGCCTTCCCTCCTTTTTCCTTGCAAAATTTCGACACACTAAGAACTCACTCAAGATTTCCAGAAAATTCTAGGAGCTAAGATATTTATCCATGTGTTGAATTAAGTTTAGTCAATTGGCAAGGTTAGTCCTTCTAAGTCTCATCTTACTTATTTAACCCCAACACTTTCTACTTATTAAATTTTAGGCACTAAAGATTATATACATAAATATCTCTTAGACTATAAGGCATAAAATGTTACCTTTCCGGGGTTCGGGAGTAACAATTCACCCCTCCTTAAAATGAGAGTTCGTCCTCGAACTCTACTCTTGGAATAAATGAGGATACTTGCTCCTCATTTTCGCTTCCGTCTCCCTCCTAATACTAGTACCCTTATGATGTCTCCATTGCACTTTTACTAGCGGGGTTTCTTTGTTCCTTAATTGCCTCACTTTCCTTACTAATATAGCCTCCGGTTCATCCTATTGCGAAAATAATTCCGGATCAATTTTGATATCGTTTAGAGTAACCACACTTGTTTCGTCCGCTAAACACTTCCTTAAGTATGACTCATGAAAGGTATTGTGAATACCTCTCATTTCTTCAGGTAATTCCAACACATATGCTACCTCGCCTACTCGTTTCAAGATTTTAAATGGATCTATTAACCTCGGACTTTGTTTCCCTTTGTTTTTGAACCTAAAAACGCCTTTCAACTGAGAAACTTTTAACATAACAAAATTACCTATTTTGAATTTGATTGGTTTTCTTCTATGGTCGGCATAGCTTTTCCACCTATCTTGCGCCACTTTATATTTGTCAAGCCAATCCATGCCAATAACAATATCAAACTCTCCTAGTATTATAGGAATTAATTCAACTCTAAAGGCACTACCATCGATCTTTATCCCTACGTTTCGATATACATGGGATACAACTACAACCTTACTATCGGCTATTTCTACTTCAAGGGGTATCGGAAGTTTAACTAGTAAGGTGGTTAGTTTCTTGGTAAAGTTATAGGATACAAAGAACATGTGAAAAACTAGAAGGGGGGGGGGTTGAATAGTTTTACCGTTTAAAATTTATTTAAACCGTTTTGTAACTTATGTGAATTCAATGAAGCTATGCACAATAATCAAACAATATATACAATAAGTAAAGAGAGAAATGATCAAACCACATAACACGGATGTTTATAGTGGTTCGGCTACATGGACTCTTTTCCTTGCCCTACTCCACTTCCCCGAGCCTTTAACTCGAGAGTTATCCTTCACTAAGAAACAAACTCTTCTAGGTGGAGAAAACCTTTACACGTCGCTTACTTCCTTTTCCGGTACTAAGCTAAACACCGGGTTCTATTTCAAGGTAGAACCAACCTAACGTCGCCTATACAATTACCGACACTAAGCTAGATGTCGAATTCTTTACAAGGGTACAACCACTCCCGTTTGGTTCTTTCACAAGGGTACAACCACTCCCTACACTCTTTGTGTTTTGAGGACTAAAATACTAACCACACTCACTGAGATAAATGATACAAATAATGATGTGTGAACTACAACTATATCACACAGTAACTATGCCAAAGGTTTTACATGTCTGTGTTGAACCTTGATGCTTAATCTCCTTTGCTACAAAAGGAAAGATCAATGAAATGAACGAGTCGGGCGACGGTGGCCTCGCGGGTTTTTTGCTATTTTTTGAATGTATATATGTTTCTGAATATATAACTATGCAAACCGTTGAACATAAACATTCAGAGAATCATAATCATAGTAACTTTTACAATACCTAAATTTCCAGCTCTGGTTGTACATGAACATTCAGTAGCGTTGTTTCCATGATTTATGCGCTCAATATCTCCTTCTTACTTTCAACAGATTGGATTCAAACAGCTTCTTCCCAAAAAGCAATGGGTTGATCCATTTTCCAGAAGCAGTGGCTACTCGAAAGACCGCGCATTAACTTACCTACATGATCTAAAGAAAACAAAAAAAACAAAAAAAAAAAAGTTCAGTGGTTGAGCGCCTGTAAAAGACCATCCATTTTTAGTAGAGAAAGGACACTAATATTACCATGATATAATCATCATCCAACTGATCCGCCAATGATATGCATTAATGCTATTATTTTTGCATTGTATGGCGTGGTAAGTTTAAACTTACTCGAGGTTCTGCACTTTGACGACTCTCTATTTGGTGTTGCTTCCTGTTATCGTTTACTCGTATGATGGTTCGAATATAATCTGTAGCCAACATTATTAAATATTAGTTATTTGAAGCTTGGAAAAGTGTAATATACAAAAGGAAAGTACCTGTGAGTATAGCATCATTGTTATCAGGTCTAGGTTCGAGTTCACCGTATCCGGCAAAGTTGAAGTATTACTCTGGAAAGTAGCAAAACAGTTAGATAGATATATGTATGCAGAATAAATCTATTACAAATGTTACATACACCATTTGCTTTCCTGGATCGACTGTCCTGAGTACATCTAGCAGTATACGATTCCTCATCATTTTTTCCTCCAGGTTCTCGCACCTCTGGGTGTCTACCTGAAAGCAATGTGTGTATGGAAGGTTTGAGACCAGTAGGCCGCCACTTCCTCCCCAGTTTTCATCTTCCACCGGAAGTGGTGGAAAAAGAGACGGATTTTTGGCGACAACTGGAGGTACCGCCCATGTGTTTGATCGAAAACCATAAGGAAGATTTCCAAACGGAGACAAAATATATACATAATTAATATATTATACCAAAATTATGTTGTCAAAGTGGGAGCTTTATTTAACTTACTTTATTGTGCTTAATGAAAGCTTTCATAAGAGCTTTGTAGGCCTGCAGAAAACATTAACAAAACACATATCAAAACTGAACCTCAAGACAATATTGGCTATTAGAACTGCTTATCTAGTTATCTGAAAAAATAAGGGTGTTTAGATTTAGAGCTAAAAATAATGTTGTTGCTTATGCTTATCTAAGCACCCATATTTGCCATATCTAAATACCACGCTGAAGATATTCACTATTAAAAGCTGGTAGAGGAGTCGGTGATGCAAGGACATGGTCATCATCCGACACATAAAAATCGTCCATTAGCTTGGGTTTTGCTTCATCGACAGATGAATTTCCATATTTAACACAACAACTTCAAGCCAACCTGCACTAAAAACCGATAACATCAGTACTGAATCATCTTTCTTCGGCTTATGAGGTAGCTTAGCTAAGCTTGTGGTTTATTCATAAGACATAAGTGTGTTGATGAGGAGCATGTTTCACCTGTAGTATGCATAGGTATATTCAGGTGTCCTTTACATGAAAACAACAAATAATCAATGACCCAGTTCACGAAATCCATGGAATTAAATAACCCATCAAGAAAAATCACCAAATTTAACCAAACAAAAAAAAGCACAAATTTTCTCTAAACAAATTTTCAAAAACGAAACCCTAATTTTTCATATCTAAATCTGGTGATTAACATACCCGGGTTTGCGAAAATTTGTGACCTGAAGATCCTGTTTCTCCTGCTTCTAATAATCCTCCCCTTGATCTTGTGTGGCTGGTATATGAGTGCATAAAGTTAAAGCCGGTGTACGGGTGTGTGGAAACTTCTGGGTGTGTGTGTGGAAGCTGGGGAGAGTTTGGACCTCATATGAAGCGAAATTGGGCTAGAGAAGGGCGGGCTTGGGCTACCGGAGGCTTGGAAATCAACGGGTGGTACACTGTTCATCGAACGGTGTCGTTTCATTTGGTATTTAATATATATAGTAATGGTAATGATGTGTACCTTATATCTTGGGGCCGAATTGAAATCCCCAACAATAGTAGCAAAAGCGCCAACACTATTGTAACCCAAACGGAAGTATGGATTCCCAGCTTCTGTTGCCATGTACAGTGCAAGCAAGAAGCTCTCAAGAATTCGAGGAATCAGAAGCGCGTGTTGATATTCAATTGGACTGACCTGTTAATGTAAACAACAAAATATTATTAACATACTTAATTGATAGGTTGCTCATACGGACGACTATGAGAATAAACATCAAAATGTTAATACACAAAGTCAGTCTGTTGTTGGGATGAAATAGCAACGTTTCCTAAAATGTTGTAAAGATTAACAAAAAAAAAAAAAAAAAAAAAAAGTTTAAGCAATAGGAAAATGCTCCGAAAGCGAAAATTAGTGTTTGAAAACATTGCGTAAATGAAGACATATACATAACTAAATATAAAGGAAATTGCTTTAAAATTAGTTGTTTCGTACCCTTTTTTTGCCTTCCCTTTAGTCCAATCTAATGACCCCTCTTCCTTCTTTCGAATCCTTGCCTGGCAAGTGCCACATCTCGGGCCATCTTTCACATTTTCCTGAAACGAAGTTCAAAATCTCATCCATTTTCTCAATAAACACCTGAATCAAGAGCACAACTGATATATTTACTAAAGAACGCAAATGCAGGACACTAAACTTGTAACTTCTCTCACTCTCCCAGCCTAAATGTTCACAAATAGGAGCATTATTCAAAACTCAAAAGCAACATGATATCTAACCGAAAGCTATAAATTTAGCAGATTTCCATTATCAACGAAAAATAAACACACCACTTAATTTTCATACATTAAAAACACAAAAGCCTGATTTCTAACTTTTGAAGCAACCATTAACAGCCAAATTAAAGTTGACAGGATATATAACAAATCAATTTGAGACAATCAACTACACATAGGGAGAAGCAAAATTCATAACCATAATAATGCGTCAAACATAAAAGATTACAAAAAACAATATAAAATCATGATCCGACAATAAACACCAAAATATTCGAACAGATTGTAATTCATTCTGATCAAATTGGACTAAAAATACTACTTTTCTAAAAAAAAGAAATAAAAATGAGTAAAGTAATTACCGATTAATTATGAATGGAACCTTAATTAAAACACAAAGGTGCCATATTAATTAAAAGATTTATTACCAATTAATTATGAATGGAACCTTAATTAAAACACAAAGGTGCCATATTAATTAAAAGATTTAGGTGCAAACCTCATCAGCAAGATAATCTACAAAATAAATCAATAAAACTCCAAAATTAAGAAAACCCCAAAATTAAGAAAACCGTAATTTGAAATACAAATCGCACCATCATCTTTGAAATACAAATCGCACCATCATCTTTGAGGACCTGGCTGACCATCATCTTTGAGGAGGTTTTAAACCCAATCGAATCTACATGAATTTTGTGATGTGTGGAGAGTTTGATGGAAGATTCAGGATGTTCGTAGACTGGTTGTTATATCTATGTGTGCGATAGAGAGAATATGATCGGGAAAACGGACCACAAACATGGGCCCAAACCACCGCGAACTGGACTGAAAATGTTGGGCTGCAGAAGGCAGCGGGGAAAAACGGGTGGGAAACTGTTCATTGAACGGCGACGTTTCATTTGGCATTTAATATATATAGTAATGAATGATAAATGTTAGATGATATGTAAATGAATTAGTATGAATGTTAGGCTATATGAGTGATGGTGTGTCCAAATGATCAGCTTGCTATTTATAGGCAAGATGGTGAACAGCCGGCGGATCCGGCGGATCCCATAAAAGGGATCTGTCTTTGATGTCGTTTGGTTCCGCCAAACATGACAGCTAAGAGTTTATGGATATCTTTCCAAATCCAGCTGTAACCTTCACATCTTTGTTATGTCACATCAAAATCTTTCAAAGTCAATTATCTTGCTTGAAGATCTAGCCAAGATATTACATAATCTATGTATGATGCATGCCATGATGTCATTGTATCATTTTAAAAATAAAGTTTCCTTTTAAGGAAATAAACTAGTAGATATGTAAAATGTAATTCTAAGTAAACTTGTGAAATGTAAAATGTGTTTTAAAGAGACTTTAGCTAGTATTTATAATTTGGTAAAAGATATATTTTGTAATTGTCATTAACAAAACTAAGTAAAGATCGTAAAATATAAATAACGTTTTTAGGACGATATTTGTATTAACAATCTCCCCCTTTTTGTTGATGACAAAACATAAAGTATATTTTTGAGTAAAGGAATAAATATAGCATGAGTTCTCTAAAATATAGATTAAGTTTGTTTATTTGAGTTTAAAAACTATTTTTATGCAAAAGTGTATGTACTGTGATGATTCACAGTTATGCAAACTTAATCCTTTCTCCCCCTTTTTGTCGAAACAAAAAGAAGAGTTGCGTAGCGGAATGCGATTTTGAGAACTTTAAGAGCTCCCCCTTGTTTGATACTTCCCCTAAATGGAGTAACAAGGTAATGATGCATGATCCTACAAAACAAATGGTTAGAAAAATGAAATGCTCCCCCTCGATGTATACTCCCCATTACAAGAGTCTCAACGTATACATTAGAAGGGTATGAGATGCTGCAAAAGAAATGTTAGTTGTGAATAGCTTCAATGGAGAAGCATAATGCATATGAAATGGTCATCCAAATAAGAATGTTAATCTAGTTGACTTTAAAAAGTCAAAATGTAGTGTCTGATCAAAATTTTGTACCTAAAGTACAAGTGATCAAACTATAATGTAGATTCCAAATAGCTATATAATGATGTTAGTCACCTAATTAATGATAATATGCTATATGTTGATCACTCATAAGCATAAAAACATCACATTCATTCAGTGAAAATTATGTGACAAAAGTCACAAACATAATATGATGTTACATGAAAATGAAAAATACATCCTAAAAAGTTCCACAAAAAGGTCCTATATAATGAGACTAAAATTCTCCTATTGAGGAGGATGAGAGATGGCGTTTAGACGCTCAAGAATGTGGTTCAAAATGAACCTCATTTCATTTTGGAGCTCGTGCACCAAAATGTTTGTCCTTTGAGCTATGTGAGCGGTTCTTTCACACATGTTGCAATCATGGCGAGGAAAACCGGGCGGAAGAGTAGACTCATTTGGTTGTGGTGGTGGTGGTGGTGATTGGTTGTTGGGTGGTGGTGGTTGTGCTTGTTCATTGGTTGGTGGTGGTGTTTGGAGGGAGTTCATGAGGATGTTTTGGAGGTCCATGGCTTCATTGAGGCGGTGATCTACCATACCCGAGAGAGTGTAGAGACGGTTGAGCTCTTCACTAATCTCCTCTTGGGTTTGAGGCAAATTGATCCACATTGCCTCGTCTATGGAAATGATAGTTGATGTGGGTGAGAGAGGTGGTATTTGAGGTTGAGATGATGGTGCATCATGGTATAAAGGACCATGGATATCCGGGAAAATCGGATGAAAAAGCATAGGCTCTTGACCTTCAAAGGTCATGGGTGGAGGATTGGTTGATCTTGGTGGGAGATCCTCCAAGTCATCAAGGTATGGATGAGGTGATGTAGGTGGAGTCCTAAATAGCTCCATAGGTTGGAGTTTGGGTGAGTTTGGTTGTGATTGAGATTTGACAGTCTGTGATGGAGCGGGTGGTGGTGTGGTTGCTATTGGAGTTATGGTTGGAGGTGGAGTTTGTATGACAACATTTGATGGTGTAGGTGTGGATAAAGTAAGGAAATTTTCACTTGCTATAGGAGATGAGATATTAAGAGGAGATGATTCCTCTGATGATGAGTTAGCAAGATTTATGAAGCAACAGGGCTTAACACTAATGCGGGCAGTGCATTTTGGAGGTCTAGAGGTGGAGGAGTTGGTTGATTTGGTCATGGTTAGCTAAGAGAACTAAGATGTACAGGTTATATGTTGTGAAAAAGGTGAATGAGTGAGTTTTGCTCTAAGTTATGATCTTAATATATAGGCAGATGGTTTATAGAGACTAGTGTTTGGATTTGATGTGAATCCAATAGAGAATGTTGGTTCCTAATGATTTGGAACAAAAATTTGTGCAAATCACATCACATAAGTCAATCCATAGAACTTATGTTGAGTAATATGATGAAGATATGCAGTAAATGCAAAAGGATAGTGGAAAATCCTGTGATGTGATGTACCCACGGATTTGAAGGATCCCTAAAAAGGGTTCCTTGTTTGTACTAGAAAGGTAACTCACTCCTTAGATTTAAAAATTCAAATTTTGGTGGGAAGTGTTGTTCTTAAGTTTCTGAGAGTTTCTAAATCATTCTAAGATGTATAATGATCAGTGAACCTATTCTAAGGAATACTAGAAACCAAAATCTAAGAATCGGGATGAGTCGAAAAGTTTTTGAAGTTTACAGTTATACCTGCGGATCCAATCGACAAGGCGTGCGGATCCAAATTTTGGGATCCGCAGGTTGAAGAATGGCGGAGCCAACGCTAACACATGGCGGATCCAAAATGAGGGATCCGCCAGATCCGTTGTTAAGCTTGTAGGAAAAATGTTAGTGTTTGATAGAGAAAATTGTTTTAAAAAAAATGAGAGGCCAAATCTATCATGTATTAAAGTAAGATAGTACTACAAATATTTGATCACCTACAAATATTGAAATGTAACTTTTATTCATTGAAAATTTGTTTGTGACAAACGTCTCAAACTTGAAGTTACATTTAGAAGTCCCTAAAAATTGAAGAAAACCTAGAATAATTCTTCAAAGTACACTAGAATAATTCTAACAGCTTCTATGAAGAGGTATTTGTTGGTGTTGATGGAGATATGATGGAAGCTAGCCACATAGTTTCTAAATCCTTAGTGTCACAAAGGTTAGAGATATGTTCTTCATTTTCTTGAGTGTTTGTTTGATTTACCCACATTGAATCATCAATATGTTGAAGTGTGGTAAGTAGATCATGTGGTTGAAGGTTGGATGAATTTAGTGTTGATGATGATTTTCTTTCTTCAGATGGTAAAGGTGGTGGTGAGGAAGCTATTGGTTGTAGGTCCACACGAATATGGATCTCTAAGTAGCCTTTAACAACTTAGTAGACGACTTGAATAAATCAAATCAATCTAAACGAGACTCTAATATCTTGTTTATGCTAATGCGGAATCTTAACACAAACAATGAAAAATACAATAAATAACTTCGTATATTAGATTATCAATAACTAAGAGTTTTTACAATCTTCGTCGTCATCTCTAAACTATGCTTTAGGGTTCCTTTTATACACTAGGGAAACCCTAGATACAAAACTTGCTAAAGGATCTACGTATCTTTTCTAAAGATAACTTCGAATCCTTTCCTAACTTATCTCTAACAAACTTCTAAATTACATAACCAGACTTAACTTAATAAGTCAACCAGACTTAATAATACAAAATACACTAACAGACTTAATTGTGTACGCCACCAGACTTAAATCTGTTTTCCCATTAAGTCTCCTCATGATAATTCCCAACAATAAATTCAACCTCCACTTGTTAAAGGTCGTTTAGCCCATCTACGAACAATAACAATGATACATACGCAGCGGATAAACACAAAATAATCATTATTATTGAATAAGGTTGTTCTTCGCCATCATCTCTACCACTAACAAACTTACAAACCCTAGGCGTCTACACTAAGACTTGACGCCTAGAACACACACACACACTATTTCCTGGAGTTACATCTCTAACTCCCGTACTAAATAAACTACGCCCCCATCTCTTTATAAACTAGAGATTAGGGTTACAAATGACCTAACTTTCACAGGAAGATATCTAATATATTATAATAAGTCCCTATAGTTTTGTAATCATCAAATCATAATTCCCAACATTGGTGTAGTTACAGGTGGTGGTGTGCTATATGTGGGTGATGATGTTGTACCTAGTGGAATTATGATTGGTGATGGTGATTTTGTAGATGAAGACATGTTTACTATATGAGTTATGATAGAAGTTGTAGTGGCAGTGGTGGATATGATTGGTGAGCTTACATTTGAAACTGGATTAACGAGCCAGTAAGGTCTAACACTAATTCTAGCGGTTTGTCTGTATGGTCTAGACATATGAGATTTGTTTGATTTGTGCATTGTTAGAGGTTTACAGGTAAAAAAGATGAAGATTTAGTGTGTTATGATCATCTTAAGGTTCTAATTTATACTTCCTATTTTTATAGAAGTTGGTGTTTGGATTAATGATGTGTAAATATCAAAGACTTGGAACAAGATAAAGTAGTTTGTCCTATTGACAAATTCAATCCATAGAAATGAAGTTGACATGAAGATATGCAGAAAGATGACTCAAAAGGGAGAAATGTGATTGATTCACGGTTTTCGAGAAGGTAATGAAAGAGTCTGTGAGTTATGAGCAGGAAAAAATATTCAAATTTTGGTGGGAGGTGGATTTTCCTAATTTTCTAAGATGTCTAAATATAATCTAAGAAAGATAAACTACAATCTAAGTATTGGAAAGAATTTTGTGAAAAAGATTACTGTGTATTCCTGCGGATCCAATTGACAAAGCATGCGGATCCAAAACTTTTGGATCCGTCTGATCCGTAGGTTTAAGATGGGCGGAGCCAACGTTAACACTAGGCGGATCCAAACTGAGGGATCCGTCAGATCCGCCGAACAAAATTCCTAAAAGAAACAGAGAGCAATGCAAATTTTGCGTTTTTTGATGAAAACCCGTAAATTCTCCTGGAACATATCTATTGTCTATTATGTAAAGCGAAGCTACCAAATATGTAGATTCTAACGCACGTTATAAATAGAATTGATCATCAAACTTCATCACAAAAGAAGTTAAGCCAAACAGTGGCTTAAATTTGGAAAATTGATAACAATACATGTTATCATTAGTTCAAGTTGAGCTAAATCACAAAAGAGTCAAGTACGATCATAAAGTCTTAGTAAGCACATAAATTTAACAATACATAGTCTAATAATGTATTATACCAAACACTCTTTAAATTCTCACTTATTTTTCAATAATTTAAGTATTTTCTTCTGATCCTTGCGGAGTTTCATCATCCATCGTCCTACATTCTTTAAAATTCCCTTTGCATGTCGATGTTCCGCAGATTCATCGTCAAGGGAAGGAAGTTGACTCAAGTAGTCAATTGGAGGAAGCTTAGAGTTAGGTAAACCATCTTCATTACTAGCCGATGATGATGATGAAGATGAGGATGAGGTGTGAGCCCGTTTCCCTTTTCCTACTGCCACTCTATAGTCACTAAGTGGAACGAAGGTGTGTTTGATTTCGATGTAGTCTGGAACAAAGCCGAATGAGTCAAGAGGAATAGGAATGGAAGCTCTAAACAAACGTGTAAGAAGCATTCCATATGGCATTGAGGTTTTTCCTAAGACACGTATATCGACCATTCTTTTGGCGATATAGTAGGCTAGATTGAACTTTTGATGGGTAGACACACAATAGAGCATGTAGCATAAGCTTGCATTCACATGATCTTTGTTTCCAATAGTGCTAATGACATTAGCTCTAAGAATCTCTTCAAGTTTCTTAAATTCGAGTTTATGCTCATTGAGTTCCATAGCGAATGGATCACGACTAACATCTTTTCCTCGGAGTTTCTTAGTTTGGTTGCTTCTAGGTTTGAAAAGATGATCACGGATTGTTTCTTTAGGAGTTAGAGGAGTATCATATGGGTGTTCACGACCTAGGTTTGAATCAAGAATGGTTAAAGGCCATTTGTCTGAGTAGAAACAAGTTCCTTCTCTAGGAATGCCTAATACTTCCCCAAAATGATCTAATGGGAAATTGTAGGGATTTTGGTTTATTTTGAAATGGATGCTAAAAGATCCAAGGTCATCAGTGATGAGTTTCATGGAACCATAAAACTCGAGAATGAACCTAGGGATGATTGGCTCATCTATGTCTAGGAGTGCATCAATCTGAATGACAGTCATTTGTTCACGGATGTTTGTTTCTTCTAAGAATGATGAATCTACAGTTCTGCCTTCATGAACGTACCGACTTTCTAAAGCTTTATAGATTTTGACTTGATATTCTGAGAGTCCCTTTGTTTAATGATGTTTGGGTAGGTAGTTGGTGGTCTTTTTGTGATCATAGTTAGTAGCGGGAGGCATGGTTTTCCTAGACATACAATTAAAGTTAGAATCACATAATATATACATATGTGTCTGAATGAGAATAATGTGGAGTATGATTATCTCGACTCTTTTGAAGCAAAGATTTTTTGTATTAAAATATGAGATAATCCAAACACACCTGATCCGAAAATTATAACGTTTTTGATTTTGTATGAACAATGATTGAAAGAAGTTTTTCCTAGTTGTGAAAAAGTAATCTTAATGGAGTATTTGATGATTATTGTAATGTCTAATTGAAAGCATGATTTGATAGTTATTTTTGAAGTGCCTCATTATTTTTGATAATCCCTAATTTAATTTAGTGCAACCTATATGAATTCTAGACACAAATAAGAGATTGAGATGGATTAGGATACTTACAATGATCGATTAGGTATGAGTTAATTGTGGCGAATGAAATTTTTGAGTTTTGGGATGATAAGAGTCGTCAACAAATTGGTTTTTATGTGGTTAGTGAGTGTAATCAGTAAAAGGTGTCTGTTTATTGAGAATTAGTCTCAGCAAAGCACGGATCCGGCGGATCCCAAACAAGGGTTCCGCCCTTGTTATCGATTGGATCCGCAGGATCAGAATATATGTTTGTTTATTTCCGTTTTTGGTTGGACTAAGATTTGAACAATAGTTTCTAGGTTTCAATGAACCATAGATAGAAGTAGGATTCTTTATTGAGGTATTTGTGAGAGGATTATCAATGTTATCTTTTGAGAAACTTTCTCAATTCGAGATGTTTTATCATCTAAACATTGTTTAATACGGAAATGATGATGAAAAGCTAAACTTTTGCTGGGATGAACAGTTGCAATGATGTTGCAACAGAGAAAAAGGTTATGGAGGTCAATAATGTTGACCACGAGAATTTTCTCCACACTTTGCCTTAAAGTAGCAAGGACCGTTTGTTTCTTAGTAAATCATGATGTGATACAATGTCTCACATTAGTACACATATTATTTGAACTATTCCTATATCTCTAATTACCGGGAAGATCATATATTATGGTTTCTACACCTGTTCCTTTGGGATGTCTCTTAAGTTCCTAAATGTTTGATGGTTTTGAGTTGGAATCATCTTGAGAGTGTAGACGTATATAATATTTGGAGTACTAGCTATGGGATAGAGTATTCTATCTAATGCATCTCTATGTTTAGGGTCATCTTATGAATTTACTATCTTTATCCTTGATGAGTCTGGTTTAGGAGAACGTGAGTGTTTATCAAATGGTTTCTAGTCATATCGGTGATATATTCAAATTGGTTGAAAATATCCTTTTTTCTAATTGTTAACTTTTTGAAGATCTTAGATGAAGTTTATCTACTTATTTCAAGACTTGTTATGCATGATTTTGAGAAGTCATGCCATATCTTGACAAGTTGATTTGGAGACGATGTCATCCTAATAGTACATGATCCTACTAAGTAATGAGTGTTCTCTACTAGGTTAGTTGTGTACTTGATCATTCCAAACTTTTGATGCTTGCTTAAGTTTGTGATCACGGCAATGCCGAAAGAATATGCTATATACTTATCCTATTTATTGGCATAATCTAAGTATTGATGCTATATTGTTGAGATATAATCCAAGTTAAAACAATACTTGTCTTTAGGTGTTTTAATTTTATAAAGATTTAAGAACCTTTTCCTACTCATCATGCTAATTTTCAAATACTATATTAAAGGTGTGGTACTAATAACTTATATTAAGTGACTATGAAATCTGAATTATCTATGAGAGCAATTATCATGAGGAGTTATGAGGAACCGTACCTTTTTTCAATGATTGTATCTAAGAATACTATTGAACAAAATGCAACCTCCGTTGGACACTTTGGATTGAGAAGATACATTTGTTTTCAGCAATGTATCTTAAAGTTCATCCATTCATTTGGATCTAATCCTTTCTTTTAAGCATACCTAATGAAAGCTCAAGAATTTGATCCCCAATATCTCATGGGTCCTTTTGGGTTAATCAAAATATTACCAAGGTTCACTAATATCTTGGAGGTAGTCAAATGGGATTTGTTCACTAAGCATTGTTCCTTTATATAATGAAGTATCTACTGTCGTTTTAACTTCATTCTTACCTTTTCTTCTAGTTGAATTAGTGTTGGGCTCTCTAGATATCTTAACAGGTTCAATACTAATTAAGTTTTAACTTTTCTGTACTGTACCTACGGATCCTTTGCTTATACCGCGCGGATCCAAAGTTTTGGATCCGTGGGTCATTGACTCAGTTGGTGTAGTCTTATTTTCTTTTGTTCATTTGAATCTGAAAATCATTTAAGTGACCATTTTTCATGAAATCTGGCTTGAAACTACCATAAGGTATTTTTAGTAACCTCATTGTATCATTTGTACAGTTTATGTGCTTATCGAATCTTTTAAAAACGGAGTTTTGTTTTATAAGATTCTCTTGAGTAAGCTTTAGTATTTCTAATTCATGTTTTAGTTCTTGACATAAGACACATGTTTTAGTACTTTTACCTTTTTCTAATCCTATGACTTTTTCTTTTAACTGATGAATTTTATTTTCTAAAAATTCCTTTTTGGTTTTTAAGAACTTATTTTGACTTATGATTTTTAGAATAATTTTACATAATTTGTTGTATTCTATATCTAACGTGTTATCATTTATAAAAGAGTATGATGAGTCAGAAAGTACCTCTTCTGTGTCATTGGCCATGAGAGCAACTTCGTTGATCTTTGGTTTGTTGTCATTATCTTTACAATCTCCTATTTGAGATTTGTTCTTTGGAGACTTTGGACAATCTCTTATCAAGTGACTAAAATTCCTGCATTTAAAACACTTCCTACGGTTCTTTGACTTCACATAAGTCTCAAAGTGATTTTTCCAGTATATACAATTGTTTGGTTCAAAAAGTGATGGTCTTTGCATAGATTGCCCTTCTTTAAAGTTTTCAAAATCCATTTGATCGTTTCAAGTTTTAAAATACAATATATTTTAAATTTCTTGAGTAACACCGCTCTGGTACCAATTGTGGAAAACTAGAAGGGGGGGGGGGGTTGAAAAGATTTACCGTTTAAAATTAATTTAAACCATTTTGTAACTTATGTGAATTCAATGAAGCTATGCACAATAATCAAACAATATATACAAGAAGTAAAGAGAGAAATGATCAAACCACATAACACGGATGTTTATAGTGGTTCGGCTACAAGGACTCTTTTCCTTGCCATACTCCACTTCCCCGAGCCTTTAACTCGAGAGTTATCCTTCACTAAGAAACAAACTCTCTTCTAGGTGGAGAAAACCTTTACACGTCGCTTACTTCCTTTTCCGATACTAAGCTAAACACCGGGTTCTATTTCAAGGTAGAACCAACCTAACGTCGCCTATACAATTACCGACACTAAGCTAGATGTCGAGTTCTTTACAAGGGTACAACCACTCCCGTTTGGTTCTTTCACAAGGGTACAACCACTCCCTACACTCTTTGTGTTTTGAGGACTAAAACACTAACCACACTCACTGAGATAAATGATACAAATAATGATGTGTGAACTACAACTATATCACACAGTAACTATGCCAAAGGTTTTACACGTCTGTGTTGAACCTTGATGCTTAATCTCCTTTGCTACAAAAGGAAAGATCAATGAAATGAATGAATGATAAATGTTAGATGATATGTAAATGAATTAGTATGAATGTTAGGCTATATGAGTGATGGTGTGTCCAAATGATCAGCTAGCTATTTATAGGCAAGCTGGTGAACAGCCGGCGGATCCGGCGGATCCCAAAAAAGGGATCCGTCTTTGATGTCGTTTGGTTCCGCCAAACATGACAGCTAAGAGTTTATGGATATCTTTCCAAATCCAGCTGTATCCTTCACATCTTTGTTATGTCACATCAAAATCTTCCAAAGTCAACTATCTTGCTTGAAGATCTAGCCAAGATATTACATAATCTATGTATGATGCATGCCATGATGTCATTGTATCATTTTAAAAATAAAGTTTCCTTTTAAGGAAATAAACTAGTAGAAATGTAAAATGTAATTCTAAGTAAACTTGTGAAATGTAAAATGTGTTTTAAAGAGACTTTAGCTAGTATTTATAATTTGCTAAAAGATATACTTTGTAATTGTCATTAACAAAACTAAGTAAAGATCGTAAAATATAATAACGTTTTTAGGACGATATTTGTATTAACAGAACACATTTGCACTCGAATCATACAAAACTCTAGCGGTTACGGAATTAACAAGAATAATACCTGAAATGACATCGGACTCCAACCTAGCTTCTTCGGCACTCATTTGATAAACTCGAACCATTGGTTTTGGAATTTCAACCTTTTCTTCTTTGACAGTCCTCAAAGGCCTTGCTTCAATTGCCTTTGTTTTTAGGCAATCCCTCAACCTATGCCCTATTTCATTACACCCGTAGCACACTATCATTGGTTTGGTGCAATCTTTACTTTTATGGTCAAGAGCTCCACACTTGTAACAACCCGGCGTATTACACCTACACTCTCCAAGATGAAACTTATTACACTCTGGACAGGCCACCTTATTCTTGGTCTCCACATCTTCCTTGCCATGATCAAACTTGGTTTTCTTCCCATCTCTATATCCAAACTCTTGCTTCCTCTTTGGTTCCTTAGCCTCTTTCTCCTTTCTCCTTAGCAAGTCCGCTTCTCTCACACGTGCTCTACTCAAAAGGTCTTCCAAGGTAGTACATTTAAACGGAGAGATCACATCACGAATATCATCCTTGAGCATCCTTTGGAATTTGTCAACCTTAAATTTCTCATTACCATGGTATTCGGGACAATATGGAACCATATCATTGAACTTCCTCCACAACTCGTTCACGGTCTCATTGGTTTGAGTGAGAGATTGGAACTTCTCACGGATCTTATCAATCTCTTCAGCCGGAGCATATTCGGCACTAAACAACTCCTTAAATTCCTTCCAAGTACACGTTTCAGCCCAAGGTTCACCTTTCTCACACACCTTTCCTTCCCACCAAGTTTTAGCACTATCACGAAGAAAGTTAGTGGCATATAAAACCTTTTCCTCTCCTCACAACCACTTGTACGGAAAAGCACCTTCTACAGCCGTAACCCACCTATTACTAACAATCGGGTCAAGGACACCGGTAAACCGTGGTACATCACAAGCCATGAAGTCACGGTAAGTAGCTTTGTCATTCCTAGGTTCTTTCGCCGGACCGCACTCTTTCTTAAACTCCTTAAACTCTTCTTTCATTAGTTCCCTAAGATTTTGCGTTGTTTGTTTGACATAGAATGACATTGCTTGCTTAATGGCCTTTCCTACCCTTTTCGCTAACATTGAATCCAAGGCTTTCATCTCCTCTTCCGTGAAACCCCTAAAGCTAGGTCCCCCAGAACTAGAAGAAGAGGAACTTTCATTGTCTTTGTCTTTGTTACCCACATCGCTTGCCGAAGACTCGGCATGTTTAGAACCCGTGGCTTTTGCAACTTCTTTCGTGTGAGGGGTTTCCATTTCTTCTTACTGAAAATAGTAAGTCACAATATCAAGTACAATCATATACATAGCCGATGCATGAATGACATTTATATCCTTACACTAAACACCCTAGCTCGTCACCCGTGTATGATCCAAATGATTTCAACTTCACATATGTTCCATATTTTTATCACTACGGTGGCCAGGCGTAGTCATAAAAATATTTAACATATGGGTCCTCAAAATCATTCAAACAATACACAAATAACAAGCACTAGCTCTAAACGCATCAATACAGGGCCTAAGTCTAGGAAATCCTAAGGTGAAATCCTAAATCTCTTAGACCGAAGCTCTGATACCAAGTTGTAACGCCCCTTGACCAAACACGGCTAAAAACGTGAAAATTTTTCGCAAAAAGTACACCCCGAACTGACCCACTGTTTCTCTTTTACAATCTGACGAAAATATACAACTAACTAGACCTTGAGACTATTTTTAAATGAAATTAGACTCAATTACCTTCAAAACGACGGGTGGCACGACCCGTGACGACTTACGGATTAAAAGATATGAATTTTTGAAAATTGCCAAAAATCTATCAAAACAACCTGAGTATCATACGCCCTTACGCCCAAGGTCCGGAAGGGCGTATGATCTAGTACTCAGAAAGGGTGGAAAATGCATTTTAGGCAGAAGGCCTTATGCTCAGCCCATGAGGGCGTATGGTCTGGTACTCAGAAACACATAAAACCACCTTTAACTGAAGAAGGCCTTATTGCCCAGAAGTGGAAGGGCTTATTCTCCATTCTCAGATTTTTACCAAAACCACAACTTTTAGCAACTTACTCTAATTTCCGGAAAGACGACTTCCAAGGCTCAAAACTTAATGAACTTTCCGGAATTCATTAACACATCATAAACATCATTTCTATTCAATAACATTACCCAATTTACACTTCGGAATGGTACTTTACAAGATGACGGATTATGCATAAAACACATTTTTGACCCATTAACACCCCAAACCATGTAAAACCAGTTCATTGACTCATCATAACTAACCAACATACATAACTTATCATACCAAACTTGTCCCATGTACCCATGACCCATTCACATACCAAAATGGGTGGAAACCCGCTCATGCCAAACACCCTCTTAAAACCCATTTCCACTACACACTTTTTATCCAAAGCACTTTTCCTCTACATAACCATTTGAACACATACATAACTTGACAATTGAAATATATTGCAAGGGTGATGGTACAAAGTCTTGACCCATATCTTCCCAAAATGGGTGAGATTGGCTAATTGCCAAACACCCTCCTAAATACCACCATAACTACATACCATAAAGACTTCTTGACATCTACATGAACTCGACCTACGACCCAACTTGAACATCGACCTTATATAACAACAAGACCGTTAAATAACAAAATGACCACATGGATTGAAATATACCCAAAACAAGAAAAGACACTTCGGGGGTTTCCAACTTCAACACGCTTGATCCAAAAGAATACTGTCTTTTAGTCTACCTTTTACCACTACAAGCTATGCTAGGTCCTTACCCTTGATTCCTCCACTTGTACCTACAAAACCATCATTAAATTCAAACGTAAGCGAAAACGCTTAGTAAGTATATAGAGTATAACTATCATTACATTCACGAGATTGGTGAGTAACACCAATCTTAACATTACCATTGTTACACCCGTACCCCGATGAGGTACCATTTATGTAAATAATAGGTTATGTAGATATAAGTTATGTGTTATGGATTTAGTAATAACTTAATGAGTGACCAAAATAGGAAAAATAGGAATAGAAGGACTAA
This sequence comes from Artemisia tridentata subsp. tridentata, assembly GCA_021014915.2. Taxonomy (NCBI): domain Eukaryota; kingdom Viridiplantae; phylum Streptophyta; class Magnoliopsida; order Asterales; family Asteraceae; genus Artemisia; species Artemisia tridentata. The sequence continues at coordinate 303,441,147 of CP139501.1, read as the reverse complement.
GATTGCCAATAGACCAAACTTGCAACTAACATCAAATAAATATCTTAGCCATTGGAAAAGTCTGGAAAGTGTTGGAGTATTTCTTGGGTGTGTCGGCATTAGCTAGGAGAAAAGAGAGGGAAGGCCAATATCATCATCTAGCTCATTTCTAGTATCAAGAAGTGATCAAAAGGCATAAGAGATACCTTAATTGTTATCTCCTCATCAAGTAAGTAATTTTCCCCAATTTGTAGAAATTAGGGTTCATGTGGTGGATTTGAGTATTATGGATAAAGGTTGTAATTGATGATCTCCTTAGTTAATTAGCTGCTAATTATAGTTAATTTTGTAATAGGAAGCATTGTAGAAGCCATTCAAAGCCAAGTAGGAAGCTAGTAGGAATCAAGGTAAGTATATGAGTATAATCCTTGTTAATGTTATGATGTTAATGTTATGCTTGTGTTAATGTATTTATTATGGAGCTTGTAAATGTGTATTAGCTTGGATCCAATGCTAGATGAGTAATGATATATATAATTACTTGCTTGATCAAGGTGAGTAAAAATCCTACTTGATGCTCCTTGTTAATGTTATGAGTGGTGTTAATCACCAATCTCATGTGAATGTGATGTTGATTATATCTTGTATACTTACTAAGCGTTTTCGCTTACGGTTTAGATGTTAATGGTTTTGTAGGTTCTAGCGGAGGAAGCAAAGGTAAGGATCTTGCCTAGTGGTAGTAGTGGAATGAAGCTAGTGTAGTTAGAAGCTAACTTAGAAGACCATGACTCTTGGACCAAGTAAATTGGAAGTTGGAAGCCGAAGTACCCTTTTGTACCTTGGTATATTTAACTTGTGTGGTCGTTTTGTTAAATTGTGGTCTTGCTGTCAAACGTTATCCCTTGTTTATGTAAATCTTTTGGGTTAAATGTTTAAGTGTCATGTGGTCCTTGTAGTAAGTAAACTTCAATGAATTTGATGTAAAAAAAAAAAGGTGTTTGGCACAAAGCCGTTATGACCCATTTTGATGTATATACGGGTTGAATTGATATGGAACATGTTTGTTATATCAATATAATGCTTTTGGTCAAGTTTGGTGCGAAATGGAAGTCGTATGGGTCGGTTATAGCGAAAACGGGATGAAAACGAAGTGTTTTTGGAAATGTGCAGGTCCATGCCGGCGGTATGGGTCTCATGCCGGCGGTATGGGTGAGCAGAAGGGGCCATGCCGCCCGGTTTGTGTTTATGACGGCGGCATGGGAAAGTTTTTGGGGCCATGCCGCCGGTTTGGGTTTCATGCCGGCGGTATGGGCCAAGTTCCAGATTTTGTCGATTTTCAAAATTTCATATCTTTTAATCCGTAAGTCGAAAAGGGTCGTATGACCTATCGTTTCGAAGGTAATTGAGTGTACTTTCATCTAAAAATAGCCTTAAAGGCTGAATGATTATACATTTTTTTCAGTCATCAAAAGAGTGGTCAGATGTCCATAAAAGTAAATCCTTTTTGTGTAAAAAGTTTAAATTTTTTGTCTAAACGGGTATGGGACGTTACAACTTGGTATCAAAGCTTCGGTCTAAAAGATTTAGGATTTCACTTTAGGATTTCCTAGACTTAGGCCTTGTATAGATGCGTTTAGAGCTAGTGTTTGTTATTTGTGTATTGTTTGGATGATTTTGAGGACCCATATGTTCAATATTTTCATGACTACGCCTGGCCACCGTAGTGATGAAAATACGGGCTATATGTGAAATTGAAATCATTTAGATCATACATGAGTGACAAGCTAAGGTGCTAGAACAATATAGAAATGTCATTCATGCATTGGCTAAGTATACATAATTGTGTTTAATAATGTGAATTGCTAATTTTCAGTAAGAAGAAATGGAAACCCCTCTCACGAAGGAAGTCGCGAAAGCCACGGCTTCCAAGCATGCCGAAACTTCGGCAAGTGATCCGGGTAATGATAGTAAGGATAATGAAAGTTCTTCCTCAAACTCCGGAGGCCCTAACTTTAGAGGCTTCACGGGAGAGGAAATGAAAGCCCTAGACTCAATGATGGCAAAAAGAGTAGGTAAGGCTATCGAACAAGCAATGCCCTATTATGTCAAACAAACAATACAAAATCTTAGGGATCTAATGAAAGAAGAATTCAAAGAGTTTAAGAAAGAATGTGGAGTAGCGAAAGAACCTAGGAGTGACAAGGCTACTTACCGGGATTTCACGGCTTGTGATGTACCACGGTTTACTGGTGTCCTTGACCCGATTGTTAGTAATAGGTGGGTTACGGCTGTGGAGGGTGCTTTTCGTACTAGTGGATGTGAGGAAAGGAAGAAGGTTATCTATGCTACTAATTTTCTTCGCGATAGTGCTAAGACTTGGTGGGAAGGAAAGGTTTGTGAGAAGGGAGAACCTTGGGTTGAAACATGTACTTGGAAGGAATTTAAGGAGTTGTTTAGTGCCGAATATGCTCCGGTTGAGGAGATTGACAAGATTCGAGAGAAATTCCAATCTCTCACTCAAACTAATGAGACGGTGAACGAGTTGTGGAGGACATTTAATGATATGGTTCCTTATTGTCCCGAGTATCTTGGAAATGACAAGCTTAAGGTTGACAAGTTCCAAAGGATGCTCAAGGATGATATTCGTGAGGTGATTTCGCCATTCAAATGTACTACTTTGGAGGACCTTTTGAGTAGAGCGCGTGTGAGAGAAGCGGACTTATTGAGGAGGAAGGAGAAAGAAGCTAAGGAAACAAAGAGGAAGCAAGAGTTTGGAGATCGTGATGGGAAGAAAGCCAAGTTTGATCATGACAAGGAAGATGTGGAGACCAAGACTAAGGTGGCGTGTCCGGAATGTAATAAGTTTCATATTGGAGAGTGTAGGCGCAATACGCCGGGTTGTTACAAGTGTGGAGCTCTTGACCATAAAAGTAAAGATTGCACCAAACCAATGATAGTGTGCTATGGGTGTAATGAAATTGGGCATAGGTTGAGGGATTGCCGAAAACAAAGGCGATTGAAGCAAGGCCTTTAAGAACCGTCAAAGAAGAGAAAGTTGAAATTCCAAAACCAATGGCTCGAGTCTATCAAATGAGTTCCGGAGAAGCTATGTTGGAGTCCGATGTTAATTCAGGTATTATTCTTGTTAATTCCGTAACCGCTCCAGTTTTGTATGACTCGGGTGCTAGTGTGTCCTTCGAATTTTAAGATTTTAGTAAACATTTAATTCCCCCACTAGTTAAACTTTCGATACCCTTGAAGTCAAAATAGCCGATAGTAAGGTTGAAGTTGTATCCAATGTATATCGAAGGGTAGGGATACGGATCGATAATAATGCCCTTAGAGTTGACCTAGTTCCTATAATACTAGGAGAGTTTGATATTGTCATTGGAATGTATTGGTTTGACAAATATAATGTGGCCATCCTTGTAGCCATAAGATCATTCGGGTTGTAAATCTTAGCGGTAGTGAGATGATTAGTTATGGTGATAAAAGGAAGGGTGAATTGGAGTTATGTTTCACGATAGAGGCTAGGAGATATTATCACGCGGTTGTTATACCCTTATGGCTCACGTAATAGATACGAGACTTGAAAAGAAAAACATTGACGATGTCCGGTTGTAAGTGAATTTTGGGACGATCATTGCCTCTAGTTTAAATTGCCTATAATAATAGCTATCACGCGAGTATAGATATGCCACTCTAGGAAATGCCCTATAGTAGGAGGTGTAGAACACCGTGTGTTGGGAGGAAGTTGGAAGAAAGGAATTGGCGAGCACGGACGTAGTGTTAGCGACCACGGAAAAGATTGAGATGATTCTAGCAAGATTTAAGCGGCACAAGATAGGTGGAAAAGTTAAGCCTATAGTTGAAGAGGACCAATCGAAATTGGGATAGGTGATTTTGTCATGATAAAAGTTTCCCCGTGGAGAGGCGTTTTAGGTTCACAAACAAAGAGAAAACTAAGTCTACGGTTTATAGGACCATTCCAAAATCTTGGGGCGAGTAGGCGAAATAGCATAGGTGTTGGAAATTTCCCGAAGAAATGAGAGGTATTCGCAATACCTTTCACGTGTCATACTTAAGAAAGTAATTGGCGGGCGAAACAAGTGTGGTTACCTTAAGCAATATTAGGAAAGAAGTAAGACAACTTAGAAACAAAGAAATCCCGCTAGTGGAAGTGTATTGGAGACATTGTAAGGATTCGAGTGTTAGATGGGAGCCGGAAGAAAAGATGAGGACCAAGTATCCATACCTATATCAAGAGTAGAGTTCGGGGACGAACTCTCATTTTAAGGAGGGGAGAATTGTTACACCCGTACCACGATGAGGTACCATTTATGTAAATAATAGGTTATTTAGATATAAGTTATGTGTTATGGATTTAGTAATAACTTAATGAGTGACCAAAATAGGAAGAATAGGAATAGAAGGACTAAGATTGCCAAGAGACCAAACTTGCAACTAACATCAAATAAATATCTTAGCCATTGGAAAAGTCTGGAAAGTGTTGGAGTATTCTTGGGCGTGTCGATATTAGCTAGGAGAAAAGAGAGGGAAGGCCAATATCATCATCTAGCACATTTCTAGTATCAAGAAGTGATCAAAAGGCATAAGAGATACCTTAATTGTTATCTCTTCATCAAGTAAGTACTTTTCCCCAATTGGTAGAAATTAGGGTTCATGTGGTGGATTTGAGTAATATGGATAAAGGTTGTAATTGATGATCTCCTTAGTTAATTAGTTACTAATTATAGTTAATTTTGTAATAGGAAGCATTGTAGAAGCCATTCAAATCCAAGTAGGAAGCTAGTAGGAATCAAGGTAAGTATATGAGTATAATCCTTGTTAATGTTATGATGTTAATGTTATGCTTGTGTTAATGTATTTATTATGGAGCATGTAAATGTGTATTAGCTTGGATCCAATGCTAGATGAGTAATGATATATATAATTACTTGCTTGATCAAGGTGAGTAATAATCCTACTTGATGCTCCTTGTTAATGTTATGAGTGGTGTTAATCACCAATCTCATGTGAATGTGATGTTGATTATATCTTGTATACTTACTAAGCGTTTTCGCTTACGGTTTAGATGTTAATGGTTTTGTAGGTTCTAGCGGAGGAAGCAAAGGTAAGGATCTTGCCTAGTGGTAGTAGTGGAATGAAGCTAGTGTAGTTAGAAGCTAACTTAGAAGACCATGACTCTTGGACCAAGTAAATTGGAAGTTGGAAGCCGAAGTACCCTTTTGTACCTTGGTATATTTAACTTGTGTGGTCGTTTTGTTAAATTGTGGTCTTGTTGTCAAACGTTATCCCTTGTTTATGTAAATCTTTTGGGTTAAATGTTTAAGTGTCATGTGGTCCTTGTAGTAAGTAAACTTCAATGAATTTGATGTAAATAAAAAGGGTGTTTGGCACAAAGTCGTTATGACCCATTTTGATGTATATACGGGTTGAATTGCTATGGAACATGTTTGTTATGTCAATATAATGCTTTTGGTCAAGTTTGGTGCAAAATGGAAGTCGTATGGGTCGGTTATAGCGAAAACGGGATGAAAACGAAGTGTTTTTGGAAATGTGCAGGTCCATGCAGGCGGTATGGGTCTCATGCCGGCGGTATGGGAGAGCAGAAGGGGCCATGCCGCCCGGTTTGTGTTTATTCCGGCGGCATGGGAAAGTTTTTGGGGCCATGCCGCCGGTTTGGGTTTCATGCCGGCGGTATGGGCCAAGTTTCAGATTTTGTCGATTTTCAAAATTTCATATCTTTTAATCCGTAAGTCGAAACGGGTCGTATGACCTATCGTTTCGAAGGTAATTGAGTTTACTTTCATCTAAAAATAGGTTCAAAGGCTGAATGCTTATACATTTTTGTCAGTCATCAAAAGAGTGGTCAGATGTCCATAAAAGTAAATCCTTTTTGTGTAAAAAGTTTAATTTTTTTGTCTAAACGGGTATGGGGCGTTACAACCATGGAGCACAACAATATATCATTACTCACTTTGATCAAGCAAGTAATTATATAACATTTCATATCAAGCATTGGATCCAAGCTATCTAACATTAACAAGCTCCATACAAAACACATTAACACAACATAACATTAGCATAAACATCATTAAACAAGTTATACTATATACTTACCTTGATTTCCTAATAGCTCCCTACTTGGACTTGATGAGGCTCTACAATTTCTTCCTATCACAAGGTTAACTTCAATTGGTGGCTAATTAACTAAGGAAATCATCAACTCACCACATTTACTCACAATACTCAAATCCCACCTCAAGAACCCTAATTTCTACATTTGGGAAAAAGTACTTACTTGATGAAGAGATAACAATTAAGGTATCTCTAATGCCTTTTGATCACTTCTTGATAGCTAGAAAGGGTTAGATGATGATCTTGGCCTTCCCTCCTTTTTCCTTGCTAAATGTCGACACACCAAGAACTCACTCAAGATTTCCAGACAATTCTAGGAGCTAAGATATTTATCCATGTGCTGAATTAAGTTTGGTCAATTGGCAAGGTTAGTCCTTCTAAGTCTCATCTTACTTATTTAACCCCAACACTTTCTACTTATTAAATTTTAGGCACTAAAGATTATATACATAAATATCTCTTAGACTATAAGGCATAAAACGTTACCTTTCCGGGGTTCGGGTGTAACACAAACATTACAATCATTTTCACATTCACCACCCACCACCATAATCTACACATATATTATCAAATTAAAACGCCCAATTCATAAATCAAATGCCTACCATCAGAATCTGCACATTCATATTATCAAATTAAAACACCCAATTCAAAAATCAAATGCCCACCACTCTTGGCCCTTGTTCTTTATATATACACGTTTTTGCAGTTAGACTTCTCTAATGACATAACTAAAAGAACGCCTACTCCCACCAAGACCTGCTTCAGCTGCAAACCTCACCAAAAGTTGCTTCGGTTGCAAACCTTAAAGATACATCTTACAGACCATTTGCATCTAGTCGCCAACCATTTCAAGGGGTCGACGTTCCAAGCCTCAAAAAATGTGATCAAGGTCTACCTACTTATCATTTATCAAGTCCATGTATTGCAATAAACCTTTCAAAACCATCTGAAAACACCTTATCTCTTTTTTATTTCTTTTATTTCACAAATCTAAAAAAAAAATAAAAAATGAAGAAAGAAAATAACGGTGGTTGGAGGTGTATGTGGAGATGATGGCAGAGTGGATCCGGTGACAGTGGAGCAGACGAGTAGATGGTTTAAGTTTAGTTGTAAACATGTCTGATTATTTGAGTGTCGAACATGTGAAAGAGTTGGTCCGATTTGTTGTTGTTCGAGTATAGTTAAGGTGATTAGGATAGAAAGCAATGAATCTTTTTGTTGGATTATAAGAGAATTTGATGGTAGATGCTACGATAAAAGATTGACAAGTGAAAGAAAAAAAAGATAGATAATGATTTACAGCTTTTGATTTGGTGATGGTGATATGGATAGAAGTTTTAAGTTGGGTTGAATTTTGTTTTGACTTTTATGATGTATTTTGGTTTTATTTATCTTTTATGATGTATTTGGTGGCATTGGTGTGTGAAGATGAAGATTAAATTGGTTGGTGATGATGGATTATGATAAAAGATGAGTGGGGAAGATGAAGTAGAGAGAGAACTAGGTTGTCCAACTAACGAATCAAGTGTAGGCTTTACAAAAGCAGGGTTAGCAGTATCGGTAGAATTACTAGTATCATTCATGGCAACATGTCTTCGAGACTTCCTTTGTTTCCTTACAGTCACATTCGACAATGTGGAGCCAGTTCCACATGTTTCTGGTGTTAAACTAGATTCAGGTATGACATCTTCTATTAAGAGTAAGCAGGATTGTATTGAAGCTTTGCTTGGTGTGTCACTTAAAACACTAGTAGATATTGATACTTTCATTAAAGATCTTGATGCTGGTAACTATCCGGTCTTGGCTGAATTGAAAAGTGATGTTCATAAGATGGTTATGGATGCTGTTTATGGGTTGTGGGAGGCTTTTATGGCTGAAGCTAATGCTAAATCTACGACCCCTAAACCTACTCATGAGTCTCCTATTGTTCAAGCTGTGGACATCAATACTAATGCTACATCTTATGCTGAAGCTGCAGGTTTGAGGGATGATCATCCTACTATTGATACTAATTTTCGTCCCCTAGCTGCCGAACCCGTATTTGAAGGTGTTAACATCTCTATTCCTCGCAAAGTGGTTGAAAAGGTTAACTCTCGTTTAGAACATACTTTGTATGGCTATTTTATGGGAAAGAGGATGGCGTTTCCAGTTGTTGAATACTATGTTAAGAATAATTGGGCGAAACATGGCCTAAAAAGGATTATGATGAATTCCAAAGGCTTCTTTTTCTTCAAATTTGATACATTGGCTGGTTTAGAAGCTGTTTTGGAGGGTGGTCCTTGGATGATACACAAATCTCCAATTATTCTCAAGAAGTGGTCTATGGATACTTGTTTGCGTAAGGAAGAATTGACTAGCATTCCGGTTTGGGTTAAATTGCATGATGTTCCTCTTCAAGTTTTTGAAGAGGATGGTATTAGTTTAATTGCTACATTCATTGGTAAACCTGTTATGCTTGATTCATACACTAGCTCCATGTGTAAGGATTCGTGGGGTAGAAGTAGTTTTTCTAGATGTCTCATTGAGGTCAATTCTGAAGCTGATCTCGTGGAGGCTGTTACTATTGGTTTTCCTTCACTCACTGGGGAGGGTTTTAATAAAGAGACTATCCGTGTTGAATATGAATGGAGGCCCCCCCAGGTGTAATATATGCAAAATATTTGGTCATACTCATGATCAATGTCCTAAACAGGTGGTGAGTCCTCCTATTGTTTCTACTTCACATGTTGCTACTCCTATTGTGGTGCTGAATAATGATGGTTTCCAAACGGTGGGTAAGGAAAAGAAGAAGGGTAAAGCCAAGTCTACTAATAGAAGTCAATTTGTTGGTCCATCGGTTAAACAGTTCAGATTTGTTCCAAAAGCAGTAACTAGTGAACCTAAGAAGGGAGCTACTACTATGGGTAATGCATCTACATCGTCGTCTATGTTGAAGTCTACTGGCAATTCCTCTAAGGAAGATAATATTACTACATCTAATCCGTATTCTGCATTGGTGAATGATGATGAAGAACATGTTAAAAATGTGTTTGATGAATCGGCCAATCTATTTATTAACTCAAATACAGGTGAAAGTTCATCTCTCACGGTTCTTGCTGTTTAGCTGGTTTCAGTTGATTTATTTTAGGTGCATCATTTGTTTCTAGAGTTGTAAGTGCTTATAGCATGTCATAAGCACTAGATTTAGGTGTTTATCAAGCTTCTTAGCTTGAGGTCAATATGGTACTTCAGACATATTTCATTTGTACTTAACTTTTTCGGTTTTAATATATTTACCAGGGTAACCCTTTACTCAAAAAGAAGTAGAGAGAGAAAAATTAAAAGTATTATTAAAGAAGATAAGTGGGGAAGATGAGTAGAGAAGGAAATGGTAAAAAGACAAAAATACCCTTGCATGTGTAGACTTAACGATTGTTAGTGTGTTTTGTTAAAGTGAATGACCAACGGTACATAACATTTCGCATTTAAGAATGATTGGTGTATTTTTTTTTATTAAAGGACGAAAATTGTCATTTAACGCAAACCACAAGCACAAACGATGTAGTTTACTCAAAAATAATATACAACCATCGTTCCTTTTATAACTTATCGTGACTTTGAAATTGGTGGTGAGATGATAGAACTTACAAATTAAAAGGTACATTGTACCTTTAGAGTGTATCATGACATACAGTTTGTACATATGTACGCGTCTTATCAAGATCTAACTTTAACGTCACATATATATTTTGTTGTATTTCTAAAAAGATATATTCATCCATTTGTTGACCGTTCATGAATCATCGCCTAGCTAGCTTAAGCTCGATCAAGAAATTCTTTGTTTTAACTTAAGAACCTAACAGCCTCATGAGCCTCAACCTAATTAGAATTATTTAATTAAGTCCATATTAGACTTTCAATACTAAGCAAACAAGAGTAGGATTGAGGTAGCTGTTAATGGCCATGAAAGACAATTTACTTGCCCACTTAATTAGCCAACCGTCTTGTTTGAACAAGGTCATTTGTTTATACATTTTACGTAAGAATTTAGGACCAAATTAAGACAAACAACTTACAAGGATCCTAGCTAGCTAGGAGCGTTGATACATACATATTATATATATATTAAAAAGTGAGAAATCAAATGAATAGTAGATTACAGTACATCAATAGTAAATTCATGCCACTTTTGTCAATTTTAGTCCTTGAGGTTATAGAGTCGTTGCAAAGTTAGTCCAAATTCGTAACAGTGCAAAACTATTTTGACAATTTTAGTCCCTGAGATTATAGAGCCGTTGCAAAGTTAGTCCAAGTTCGTAACAGTGCAAAAATATTTTACATAAATGGTCCCTCAGGTTAGCTGTACATGGCACCGTTAGTCCCCAGTTAGTGAACTTCTGCAAATTCAGTCCTTTTTTTTTTTTTTTTTTTTTTTTTAGTTTAGTTTAGATTTTTTTTTTTTTTTTTTTTTTTTTTTTTTTTTTTTTTTTTTTAAGTTTAAAACAAACGAATATGCAATACTTTCTCGAACCACACAGTTTATTTCTGTTCATGCTACAGTAAATGTTTTGTTTTTTTGTTTTTTTTTTTATAAATAATTTCGAAAAAAAAAATTGAAAAAATATTTTCAAAAAAAAAATATATATATATATTTTCAAAAAACTTTAAAATTAATTTTTCTAAAAAAAAAACAACTATCTGAAAAACCCGCTGCAACGCGCGGGCTTCCCTGCTCGTTAACTTAATACATCAAAAGTATTAGGATTTGTGCCGTTACAGTTCTCGGGATCTTCAACCGATTCGTGCAATATGATCACGTATATATGTAAGGTTGTCCAAGAATCATATAGCCCATGAACATATGTTCCCATGATACCTTGACATGTAAATATGCATGGCCGGATTTGATCATGTGCGGGGTGCTCGACCGCACAGGGCCTTCAAATTTTCAGGGGCCTCAAGATTTGATTGGCAGTGATGTTTTAATTCGTGTTTTGTCTTGTAAAATTGATGAAAATATATTCTAAAACCTAAGATATGATGATTTTGATCGCACCTAAGTAAAATTCGAGTAGTTTTAAGCTTTTATAAGGAAAATGGCCAAAAAAACTGGGTTATGAATGTTTATACGCTTGAGGAAGATGACAACATTAGACAGTTTTCACTTTGCACCCCTAACGTTTTTAGGATTTGCAGTTTTAGCTAACATGTCAGTTTTGTTTGTAAATAAGTGCAAATGTGTTTATGAAATTAACATTTTTCAACCCAAGTTTGAGACAAAGGTTAGAAATGATCCAATTTGTTTCTTGGGCTATATTTTTTTATTTGCTATACAAAAAAGTTTAAAAGGTGTTCTAGTTCTATCAATGAAATACATATAAACTTGTTAAACACCGTTATTATACTGTTTACGGGTATTTAACATTCTTTCATGATTTATTTTTACCATTATATATATATATATATATATATATATATATATATATATATATATATATATATATATATATATATATGATCTTTTGTGTTGCTTAAGGGGCCTAAATTTTCATTATGGCACAGGGCCTCCAAAATTCATGGGACGGCCCTGTAAATATGTATATCAAGTTTATTAAAAAGTGTCTAACTAACTCATGGTTATTCAAGGTCGATCTCAAGGCTATTCGAAAGTGTGTATGTGACTGGTGTATCTTATAATTCCAGATAGAGTTATTGGTAGGATTTGGTTGTAACATTAATTAACATGCATAGAGTCATGAAAACACGTACATGCACCTAACATGTTCAATGGGCAGTTTTGTACCTTTTGATCGTGCGTGACACATTTGACATGCATTAAAGAGAAGATTGAGATTTTGATAAAGTTATAAATACTCATCATGATGGAAAAGATGCGTAATCCAAGGAAAAATCTAGATATATGTTTTTATGAGACTTGTGCTTTGGTCATAGGTAAAAAAGTAACTTCTGTTTTCCACGTATAATGTCAAAGAAGCCTAAATTAAACAGTTTATTCACGTTTAATTTGGTTCATGCATCTTAGGATTTTATTTGCACTATGATTCGCCAACAACATTTGTTATGTCCATATCGATCTATCATATATTGGAACGTTTATTTATGTGTATTTCGATCGAACAAATACTTCATGATCCTTTTGGATTGTTTGTTTTTTATACAATAAGCAATATGTCGGCAATCAGATCTTTGGCTCATTATTACCTTTTTAATCTGTTTTTTTTTAACTAGCTTTTTTCAAACCCCTAGATTTGACATGTTAGAAAAAAAGAAGGTTAATCGAATTTGGGTTGATGCACTTATATTCGTTGCCACGAGCGTGTTAGTTAGGCTGTCATATACAGGCCTAAGGTTCTTTGTGGAGAGAAGTTTATCATTAAACATTGTAAGTTTCGATTAGCAATTTAGACAAATATAAAAATTACAACAAATAATGTTCTAACTTAGCTAATAAGACCTATAAACCCGACCCGTTGATTTAGGTCCGTTTAAAAGTTAAAGTTTTGTCTGTATCTTTTCTAGTTAACATATTTGTATTGTAACTGATTAAGACAAATAGTGTTCAAACTTGTCGTCGTCTAGTTGTGTTGTACACTTGTATTCACTACAATATTCCTATAACACAAAATCAAAAAACACCCTCCACAATATGACCCAAGTTATAAGTACACGGGACTTACAATTTTTATTTAATTTACACTAAGAAAAAAAAAAAGAAAAAAAAAAAAAACACAATGGGGCTCGTTATAGTCTTGACGAAAGACCCTATAACACAAATGCTGGTGCAACTACAACGGTTATAGGAACCAAAATCCTATAACATGATGCTATAACAAACTGCACCCATGCCTCTAATAATTATCAAGTCTTAAAATCAGCTCTTCGGATCTTTGACATTTTAACAACCCATCTATAAACAAGTTTGAGCCAAACACCCCGTACCGTTCTTATGCATATGAAGATGCATATCTTTGTACTGCATAAAATCTTTACTGCTCAAGAAAAAAAGATGCATGTCTTAATGCTTTTGAGCTTTGACGTCTAGAATAAAGGCATGGAATAATAATCTTCCATAGCGTCGACCGACCTCCACAATGTGTCATACGATCAATAAAAGGGTATATAAGTACATAGAATATGACTTCTTCTAACTCGCAATGTATCGAAAATGAAATGGATCAGATCGATCTATTCCATTGTAGGTGTTAAGTCTCTCAAGTCTTAGTACTATAAAGTTCTCAGGATCACCATTGTCCATGTAAAACTTTGGACCATAAAAAGGAATATTGGTATTCGGCATTCTTGTGCCCATCATCATTGTTCCCTTCATGAAGCTTGTTAAGAAGATTTGCATCATTCTTGCTATCCTTCAACCGGCTCATTATTGGTTGTGCATCGTTTACTTTTTCTTTGCATCCGATACTCCCTAAAGAGAAAAAATATAATGTAGCCTCTCAATTAGGCGACTCATTACGGTCTTGAGATGGCCATGTATTAATTAAGATGTAGACGAAGAAGATAAACTATCTTGATCAAGGTTATGGTTCCTAAAATAAATGTGCTATCATCTTTCATACATTTGTCTCGAATCAGGTCTATATGAATCTTGGGCATATCGAATGACAAAGCTAGCATTTTTATGTGAGCTAAAACTCTTATGGTATCGTCGAAAGAACCATTTTCATTCAAAAGTTATAATGTTTCCAAGCAACATTGAGAAGCCCAAATTATGAAAGAAGTTAGTTTCCTTGCTGCTAGCCAGCAATATGCATTGTACTAGCTATAGAGTACAACCTAAATAATAGTTTTTAGTTTTTTTTCCCTGTTAATATACAACGACGAAGATTTTTTTTTTTTTTTTTTTTTGGGGGTATATATACATAATAAAGAAGAATAAATTGCCATAGTCTTCTTTCTTGAGGTCAAGAAACTATCTAGATCTAAACAAAAAATCAACCTATCAATCGAGAAAGTAGTCAAATTCATTTTTTCATAAAAAAAGTTTCAAACTTTATAACTAGACAAGGTACTTGACACGTTTGAAAGATATATTCTTTGTCAATTAGTTGTGTGTAAAAATCTATGGCAGAATTAGCTTTATACGATTCTTCATCATGTTCTTGAAGAAGTTGCTATCTATCAATTATAGACGAGTCGCATGATTTGACATGAAATATGCAAACATCAACCATATGTCCTTGTTTTTAGAGGTCTTAAGTAAATTGAGTTTTTGCACTTCATACAGAAACTAATCAAATTTTCACGTATACACTTTTGAATTTTTTTTAACCATATCCTTATATCCAATTAATGACGAATGGTCAAATTTTGATCACCAAATTAAAGTGCAACTAAACCTAATTCACTCAGCTAAGTAATGGATTATAGACTAATTGAAGACTAGGTTAATAATAAACATGCATTATCTTACTTTGATGGAGATCAATGGAGTATTATAATTAGCTAGCTAGGCAGACATTATGGGCTAACTATGGAGCCTAATCATTAACTAATTACTAATTCAATATGTTGAAGTGGTTTCATATGTTATTTGACATATCCACTTTGTCCGTTTTAGTTTTGGATAGATAGTTATTAAGTTTAGAGGTACAACGACTATAACACGATTGAAAATATAAATTAACTAAATCATCAAATAACACATCTCTTGGAGGATGCTTATCACCGAAAAGAAATTGATTTCTAACCCTCCATATTAGCCACCATTTCACATAACAAACACCTTCAAAGATATCTTTCAACCTCTTTGATAAACGAATGTTTTTCAACAAAATAAGCTAATCATGTTGAGACTTTAGACACCAAAATGAAAGCATAAACACATTTATCATGGTTAAGGAGACCCAAAAATCAAAGATATCTTTCAACCTCTTTGACAAACGAATGTTTTTCAACAAAATAAGCCAATCATGTTAGACTTTAGACTCCAAAATGAAAGCATAAACACATTTATCATGGTTAAGAGCAGGAGGTACCCTCGGCTGGTGGCTGGCGCCATGGCTACCAGCCAACCATGGCCGACGGCGCACGGTACCGCCGCTCGTGCCATGGTGGCTGGCGCCGTAGCCACCAACCCACGCCATCGATTTTTTTTTTCCTGCTACAAATCCGAACGTTGGGGAGGCTTTGAGAAGGAAGCAGAAAGTAGCCAACGGTTATATAACCGTTTGGCATTGATTAAAAAAAATAAAAATAAAAAATAAAATTACCCTTAAAAATCATATAAAAACCTCCTTATTCTACCATTTTTCACACACACTTCCCAATTCAATTTATACTTCAATAATACTCAACTTTCTTTCAATTATGGATCCAAACAATCCCAACGACACCTATTACGACCCCTACCTAAGATAGAGAGACTGCTTCCGGTTCTACCAAAGGTAGAAAAAGACCTCATTTAGTTATATTGTGTATGTTTTATTGTATGTAAACAACCTTACCCCTACCTAAGGTAGAGAGACTGCTTCCGGTTCTACCAAAGGTAGAAAAAGACCTCCTTTAGTTATATTGTGTATGTTTTATTGTATGTAAAAAAAAAAAAAAAAAAAATGGACGACGGCACCACATTTTCTGGTGCCGTGGGTAACGGCCAGAATGTGGTGCCGTGAGATTTCTGGTTTACTGACTTGGCAGACATTTTTGAGCCATGGCTCATGGGTACCCAATGCTCTAAGGAGACCCAAAAACCAAAACTAAAACGTAAACCTAAACCAAAACAAATTACATAAAGAGCGAAACCAAAAGTTTAACATATGAAAATGCCAATATGAGGATTTCCATAACCAAAAGTCTAAGTTAATCGTGGTTCTATGTATCCATTTCCATCTAAACTCTTCTGTTTTGTACGCCTATCTTTGCGATTCGTGTTTCATCCATTGTCAATCTTGATCACCTCTACCCCCTTCCAACAACCTCTTCTTACTAGTCTCATATTAAACTATATCGATTGATATCATGATTTTATTAAAGCCAATGTAACGTAACATTCCCTCGCATATTTTTAAATTCGAACCTCTTTTTTCTGTCAATACCTAGATATTCATTCACAGATTCCCACTAAACTTATCTATCTATTCTAGTACTTAAGGAAGTGGACGTAGAATAAAAAAAAGCCAAGGAAGAGTGAACAATATTGGAAAAGGACCAAGATTTAAAGTAGTTTGGCATCACTAGGATTAATGAGTCCATGTATATAATAATGGTGGTCACAAGAGACTTGGGATTGAGCTAGGAGGAGCCCATCTCAAGACATGCATTTCAATTTGCATTTGTATCACTAAGTCAGTGAGCCATTAAGTCATGGGATAAAGCAAAAAACAACAAACACAATTGCAGGTCAGGGCATGGCATGATACATGGGGCTTTTTTTTTTTTTTTTGCTTCATTGTGGTCACCCTTTCGGTTCCTTTAAAAGTTTTTGTAAGAGGCAAACATGTTGCCATGTTGGTTAAGTTATTGTACATGTGAGATAGATTGTAAATATAAATTACTTTTTGATGTAATCAAATACAAATTGATGGGAAATATACAAGTAAAAAATATCTTACAAATATATACATACCACATACAAATTTGAGATACAATTTAATAATGACAACATGAATGCACATCACATAGATGTAACTTTGGTAGCTTGGTTGTTGATGTAATTTGGACAATTTACTAGAGATTGGACCATTTACCTATAGGTTTGTGTTATAGCATTTACGAGTATCTTTCTTTTTATCAGAAATTTATATGTGATCTTTATGTAGCAAAGAAGGCAAATATATATTGGTAATGGTCACGAAGTGTTGACCCAACAATTTCAAGATTATGCTACAGAGGGCCTTTGGCAAGTGAGCAAAAACATGTGCATTTTCCTTGTGGTATCAGAAAATCATATTTATTTTGAAAAATCTAAGTACAAGTTTTCGAGCAACCAATCACGTTACTTTTCAACTAGAAGGTAATGGACGTATATCACGAAAACGTTATCTTTTTTTTTTAACACTGAATGCATAGATGGATGTAATTAAACTTCAAAGTAAAGTAGGAATGTGAATGATCTACAATCACAATTATTTGAAGTTGGTTTGTGACAACATGCTGCAATGATAAAAATCAGAAGTCCATAACTTAAGGCCTACTGCTTTTCTCTAATGTAGCCCAAAGTTTAAGTCCTACACCACCTAAATTTAGCCAAAACTTTCAAAGCCTACTCCTGTTTTTGCCCAAATCTTACAGTTGTTCATTAAAATCAGACAATGTTTACAAGTTGAAGTGTTGAACCATATTCGTAACTACTACGGTGTAGCCCATATTGGTATTATACAGGCACCCTTCTTCCACGGTAACGGTCAATGATCTGTGCAGATAAACCAGGTAACTGCAGTTGTAAATATGCAGAAAAAAGAGCATAGATAATCGGGCGTTTGGATTAGCTTAAGTTGCGGGCTTATGAGTTAATTTGAATTTGGAGAAGCTTATAAGCCCACTTTTTCCGGATTATGAGCTTATTTAGGTGAGCCTATGGACTTAACTAATCCATAAGCTCAAGTTAATAACCCGAAAAAAGTAAACTTATAAGCTTATCTAATCTCAAAGAAGCCCATAACGCTGCAAAACAAGCAAATCAAAACACCCCCTTACAACTCTAGTAGATGCAACTAAATTTTACTCAGCTATATTGATAACATTATGAAGCATGAATGGCAGTTACGGCTTTCTCAAGTCTTTATGTAATTTAGAAATGAAATTTAGTTTCAGGAAATAGTTATGGGATAAAAAAAATAGAAGGAAATATACTTCACACTGAGAAAGCATGAAAATGATAAACGATTACGAGGGAAGCACACCGATCTAATGTAAGGCTGCAGAAAAACCCAACCGATAAAAGGTATCTTCTGCATGAAAACTGATAGTGTGGGCCAGAAGCTACTGCATAAAGTGCATCGTAATTAAGAAAACAACAACTTAGGGAGCAAAATAAAAGTAATGACCGTATGTGAAAGATATAGAGCAAACCTGAAGAGAATTACGAATCCATGAGCCTCTGCAGCCATTCCTGTTACTGGCCACCCAATGATAACAAAGAAGAAACCAATACCAAAAGAAATTGTGCCCTGTAAATGGAGTGGATTTAAGACTTAGTTAAATTTTAGGGAAAAAAACGGACAGATAGTGATGAGTACTAAACACCTTTAAGTTGCTGGTTTTCAGGAAGAATTGCAAGGAGGGTTTGACTCCAATGGTGATTACAACTCCTGAGACGAATAGGATCTGGTTCAGTACAAAACAAAATTGATCCTTCGTCAGAAATTCTCAATTTAGCATCAACAATAAGCATGAAGCAAAAGAGGAATATAGAACGAGTACAAAAAACCGAAGAACATTAAATGAAACCAACATTTCCAATGGCGAGTAACCCCTTGTCGAAGAACATCATGATTCCCAAGAATGAGAAAAATATCCAGTCAATCCCAACCCGATCTCTGTATCATCAAAGAAAAGATCAATTTACTGGACTGATACACAAAAGAAGAAAACTTATAAACTCCAGTTAAAGCTGAATTATGTCACCAAGACATCCTAAGGAGTTATAAGTTTAAAACGTTATTGATCTGCATAAGAGTATTAATCAGATTTGTAACCAAGTTCCTTCTATATAGTAAATTGGATAAAAATTTGTGGATGTAAGTTACCGAAGCCAATCAAAAGGTTTCTAGTTCAAGTTCTTATTCGCTTAGGCAGTTGTGGTCTTCACACCACGCTTAAGGTAAAAAATACCAAAATAGTAGTCTAAACCAGCATTGCTTATTTAGCTAAGTTTCAAAGTGTAATCTATTGTCTAATGAAATACTCCAGTAACAAAACTAGAATCCCTGTAACCACTAGTTACGCAACAACAAGGACCACTAACTAAGTATTATGCCTCAGTGGCATTATGGTATTATATTCTCTCTTTGTCCCATGAAAAGTGAAGCAATTTCCATTATTGAAAGACAATTTGAATGCAAATTTTCGTTATGTGGTAAAATCTCAAGCTAACATTATGGGGACGATTTTGGTCTACACGATTTATGAGGACATGCATTGAGTCCTCTTTTTTACATTATTGGACTGTGGGAGAGGTATTGTTATTTGCATGTTTTTATCAGCTATCCTATGTGTTAGCTTGTGTGGATGTTTATACGTATGCTCCAGCACCTCATGAGATAGCGCAGCCACACATAGGATCGATCCTTTTCATAGATATAGTTGTTACCTACCATGCACCCTCATTTTGGAGGATTACCACATTGATAGGATCCTATTCAGCACTTTGGTTCATGTGAAATTAGTTATCAATGTCTCAAGCCAAACAATATAATCACAATACGTGCCCCCTAAGAGGCTATAGACTTGCTTAATATCATGCATCATTCATCAGCTATATATATATATAGGCATGACTAATGATCACTAGTTCCCTAATTGAGCCTTGATCACCAAATACTTCCGTAATCCGATCCATTCCATTTTGCTATTTGTTCTAACTACTTAATTCCGAATATTAATGCTACTATGACTTCAAGGCATACACATATTCCAGCATTTTGAATGTAGCTACAATACTAATAATTCAACGCACAAATTGAATAACGAACTTATCAACAGAAAATTAAACTGTCGATTACTGAACATGCACGTCACGTACAATACTGCATTAGTATGCATCTGATCATAAGAATGAAAACTCACTCTTCCGGTCGTTCATCTCAAAACCATTCATCGCGTCGAAGGAAATTCCCCAACTAACAGATCAAATGTTTTCCGTATACAGTATAGCGTAACGATTGATTAGGTGTATGAGATTGAATCAATTGTTTCGTATTCTTACAGTTACGTGTATGAGATTGAATAAATTGATCGTTATCGATGTGTATTGTTGTTTTTCAAATTTAGAGTTGGTCCCTGTACTTTTCCACTTTTTTCATATAGGGTATTGTACCTAAAACTGAGTTCATCTAACACAGGGGGCCGAATAGCAGAGCTAAATGTGTTCGCTCCGGTCCGGTCCAACAAAGCATATTCACTGGTTACGCGTAAGACCGAACCGGATCGGTCTGAATCAAGGACCGAATATGAGGAAAATGACTGACCGAGGACCGAAGTGAAATATGTTCGGTCCAGGGCTGTTTCTCGATTCGATTGTGTCCTTGGTCTATTACGATCGGCCATAAAACAAACACTAACGTTATGTTTTCGAGTTTAATTTCGGGGAAAATGAAAAAAAAGAAATGGAAATTGCGAAGAACTTGCGTTCTCGAGTTTTTTTAAGGATGGAAAAGGAATGAAATGAAGAAAATTTGAGAGAAAAATGTGGCTAAAAATTTTTCTTCCAAATATGAAAGAAAATGGAAGTAAACTAAAGGCTTGCATGTCAAATGACAAAACTTTCTTTATTTTTTAAACTTTAAAATTTAAAAATATGGGTATAATTGTAATTGGACATACTATTTTCACTTTCCCTATTTATTTTTCAACTTAAGAACACAAAAACTTATTAATCATTTCTTTTCTTCTCATTTTATTTTTCAACTCAATAACACAAAACATTTTCACTCTTCTTTTTATTTACTTTTATTTTCTCCTGTTTAACTTTCTTTTCTTTAATAAAAAACTAGAAAACACAATGTAACAATCATATACTTTCCATTCCGTTACTCCGATTCCCTTCAACCAAACACAAAATTCGAATATATCATTGTCTCAATATCCTTTGGGATATTATTTCTAAAGGATATTATTGTATATATTTTAGCCATAAGTATGATTATACTTTTTGGGCATTGTTTTGAAAACCAGACCGAACCAACCAGTCAAACTGATTTTCAATATTCGGGTGAACTGATTGTAGTCGAACCGATGCAAACCAGATAGAACCAGTCAACGTCATTTTCTTTTTGAATATTAATCGTTTGATAATTTTATGTGTGTTTTGAATTGATAAGACCTAAAATGTTAAATTTCTTATGGTTGGATATGTTTATGTTGTTTGGCCTGGGTTATTGTTCTTACTGCTATATGTTGTCTCCATATTCGCTTTGATCTCTTCTATACTAACCAAGCGGATCGGCTGATAGTTGAATCGATGACTGGGAAACCAGAGGGTTCATTTGTCGGTTTGGTTTTCGTAACATTTCTTTTGGCACTACATATCGCTACTCCAATAAAAAAAAGGAAAATGTTAACTAATAATGACAAAGTTTCATCAATGTTTCACACAAACTTTATATTAACCATAAAACCATTCAAGAGTGTTCAATTGTTGTGTAAATGTTCAAGATAAGGCATTATTGGTTGTACCTTAAGAATAAACACCCGCCCCTAATTTTAACTAACGAGGTTATAAGTCTCGCGTTGCCGCGGGGTGTTTGTATACGTAAGTTAGCAAAAAAAAAAGAGGTCCGAAGTTACCATATTGCGTCAGAGTGTTAGGGTCTAGTTAGGGTAACAGAAACCACGAAGTTACCATGTTTTAGTAAATGCATCGATGTTCAACAATTAACAACCAACATAAACACGACACAATACTAACATGACACGATACTAACAGAGTTATTACAAAGGCATGTCATTACATTATTGCGAAGGTTTTGTGGCAGAAAACATTTAGAACTGTGCAGATTACAAATTGCATTTCATAAAGATCAATCCTTTCCGCTGTTTCAAGAGTAAATCTTAATCTGGTTTCCCAATTGAGCAATCTTCCTTAACCTGTACATGTATCATATATGGGAATGGCATTAGATTTTTCTTATCAATGATTCACTACATGAGTTAGAAATTTGAAACTATTCGACTATGCAAACAACTTATACTACAAAGATTTGCAGAGTCACATTATATATATCCAAAGCAGGTTATCTGTAACCAAATGCACACCACATTCATTTGCTATATTTGAATCAGGCGTGATGTCTGTAACTTAGTTACCAAATACAGGTATATGAAAAGCAATTGTATACGCATATATGATTTCTTTTACAACAACTGATTTATGTAATGAATCCTATTTTAACCCACAACTCAAATTAGTTATCTTGACCCGTGTTACTGCCTCCACTAACTATCCACTTAAAGGAATTGAAAAAAAGATATTCAAAGCTAAATTAAGACAACGAAAAAGAAACGTTAAAAAGTGGTGCAAAGAATGAAAGCTTACTTGACAAAGAGACACACGTGGGCTAGTACAAATGGCAGACATGGTTCGCCTCACATCAAGCGGACCCTACCTTGTCTGATCAAAATAAGCTATCCAAACAGCGCTTATTGACAACAAATGCCTACCTTTTTTACTGCAACAGGCCTTTCCTCTCTCATTACGCTCTTTCCTGCATAGAAATCAACCTGTGTCAAGTTAGCTTTACCTGAAGAAAAATGGATTCCAAGAATTTTATATAATCAGAGGCAACATAAGATGATCGTCCCTCATATCAGTTATCATACTAAAGATACAGTTCATAATTTTAATCCCGCTGTCTTAATTCCCCAAGGTTTACAACAGTTGAATTGACGTAATTCACATTTTCGGACATTCTATTTCGTACAACCTTTTTAGCCTTTGTACTCATATAACTCAGATTTCTGCCCATAAAATTTTAAGCTGGCTAAATCATGCAGCTAAGTTTAATATTATTAGCTTATTCACGTAAATGGCCAAATAAAAGAGGCTATAATGGTGTTTGAAAATCGGGATTGCATATTTTATCAGTTCAGGTACCATCTATTAAACTCCAAAATAAGCAAAAAAGAAAATGCAGTGGTTTAATGCTTATATATCATAAGCCCACTTTTTAACTTAATTTCCAATTTATGAGCTTTGTTTCATATTTAATGGACTATTTATCTAAGATTTTTTATTGGCCTTATGAACTTTTTCAAAGCTTGATAAGCTTATAAGCTCAGTTCCATATAACACGAAATTCGAAAAAAAAAAATCCTCAAATACACTCGCATTTTTGTTTTCCCCTTTGAGATAAACCATACCTGAATAGACACATTAATGGGTATATGGATCAAAACTACTATGTGCGTGGGCTACTACTTACGGTCATTTCAATACTACCTCCACTGTCGCCTAACATACAGTACTATCTTATTTAATCTGCAGTTTGCTAAACAACTTGGATATAGGCACACCAGAATATCATTTCTGTCTATCTTTGCATCATCCAAGTGCATCTTCGACACCTGCAACCATCAATTCTTTCACCCTCTCTGCCGTGCTACCTAGAATATTTTCCTGAAATGACTAATTTACATCAGCCATTTATATAATCTAGCTATGTAATGAAGAACGGGCAAATTTCTTCTGCCTATAAATACCAGCCCTCTTCACAGTTTTTGGGCATCTTATTTCACACACAACTTTCTGAGTTTAAAACTCTTATCACATCTTCTCTCCTTTGATAATTTAGTTTAGTTTTTTTTGTTTAAAGAGTGATCCAATCATCCAACCAAGTGACCACCTTCATTCCTCTACTAGTGCAAGAGAAGAACACAAAGTATCAAAGAAGATACAAAGTGTTGTAGTTATAGATAGTGCACTTGTAATACTTGTTGTATCCTAGCATACACCAAGTTGATTTTCTTTTGTGTAGTTTGTGAGAGTAGATCATTGTGATCTTGTCGAGATCTTGGAGATCTCTTGTAGCTTGTGAGCTTGTGTGTTGATCAAGTGGAATAAGGGTAGATCGGGTAGATCGAGTCAAGTGTGTTAATTGTGTGATTTAGTAAGGATCGTGTGGATCGTGGTAGATTGGTACTAGCTAAGATTAGTACTCGACATTTAGGTTAGTGTTGGAAATAAGGATAAGTGACGTTGTACGGTTTTCTCCGCCTAAAGGGAGCTTTGTTGACTTAGTGCTTAGAACTCTCGAGTTTGGTACTCGGGGAGTGGAGTAGGGCGAAAAAGAGCTTCGTGACCGAACCACTATAAATCTCTTTGTCCTGGTTTGATCTTTCCATCTCATTTCTTTATATTTATTGTTTATATTAGATAGTATTGTTTAGTGTTCATATTGGTGTTGATTGATTTCACAAAAGAATCGAATCAAAGTTTTTCACAAGTAAAGTTTTTAAAACTAATTAAAAACCGGTAAAACTATTCAACCCCCTCCCTTCTAGTTTTCCACAATTGGTACCAGAGCCACATTAGGCAAGATTTTAAAATAAATTTAATTTAAAACATGAATCGATCAATGGATTTCGACAAATATCAAGAAGGGCAATCTATGCAAAGACCACCACTTTTTGAAACCGATTGTTTTATATATTGGAAAACAAGATTCGAAACGTACGTGAAATCAAAAGACATTGATCTTTGGCATATTATTACCGAGGGTGACTTTCAACCGATTGAAAAGAGTCCGGAAACAAAAAGGGATGAAATAGTTCCTTATAATAAACAAAGTGATAACCTTAAAAGAAAACTAGCCAAAAATTATGAGGCTAAAATGATGATTTATAATGCTTTGCCGAAAAAGGAATTTGAAAGAATTTATATGTGTAACACGGCAAAAGAAATTTGGAAAACTTTGTTAGTCACTCATCAAGGTAATAATCAAGTCAAAGAGAACAAGATAGATCTTTTTGTGCAACAATATGAACAATTTTTCATTCCGGTAGATGTAACACCCCCTAATTTATGAGATAACAGCGGAAGACTAATTAGGGTGTTACGGTGAGGATCGAAGTCATAATTATAGAAAACGGCTCAAAAGAGGCGTTTTAAAAGTTATTTGTCATTCAAATATTATTTTTGATATAAAGGTGAATTATCTGATTTGTAAATCCCATGAAAGGGTTTGATAATTTAGAAAGAATGACATATTGATTTTTACACCATTTAATTTATCAGAGTATATAATGCCCGCTCCGTGTCTTGTCCTGCTCCGTTAATTACCTGAGATAAACATGCTTAAAGTGTCAACACAAAAGTTGGTGAGTTCATAGAGTTTAATGGAAAACCATTTATTTCAATAAGTTCAAGAGTAAGATAATAACCATAATAAATACTAACAGCGATGAAACAAGTAATGAGAGATGTTAAGTATAACCACAAATAAATCATATACATTTTCAGTTAAGTTCAAGTACTGGATCATAATCCTAATCATGAGATGGAACCAATGATGTTATGCCAGAGAATCTATATTTCAACCAATAATGTTATGCCAAAGATCTATAATGAACCAAAGATGTTATGCCTGAGATACTATAATTGAACCAAAGATGTTATTGCCTTATATTTCGAAGTCTGATGAAAACCTATACAGCTGTATCTAGATATATATTGTTCTAAGTCTCATGATACGAAAAACGTTAACAGTACCGAAATTCGGCGGGGAGAAACAATCCAAATCAATGGCATGAGTTATGGCCCTCAAATAATAGGTGATCTGCCAATTTCCTATTTTTACTCAAATATAGTGCATCGCGACTAATTAGACTAGCCACTAAGTCATTTCGTCAGATAATTAGTGGGATAGGATGTCAAGCCTCAACAGGTTTCGAAGCTGTCCACTATATTCGCGTTCACATACCAGTGATTAATGGCTCATGATCGAGGGGCTTTATGGCAATACGGTAACTTAGGCAATATCAAGGTAACGATGAACCTTAAAGTACTTATGCTCTTTTCTAGCAAGTATCCCCCAATGAAGTCTTGAAATGATATATAACAATGATCTGTACCTTCACGATGTTACTTGAATGATTATCTTAAAAACCAATATCGCGCTACCACAAGCAGTTTGAACATACTATCTTCTGAGTTCAGTATTTAAGCCTAAGCAAGCCATTTGCTAGTAAAACAAACATTTATTTCTCCCAAGGAGTAATTTAAAACATATAAGCAGCAGTTATATTTTCAAGTAAATCATGTTAATTTTCAATGTACTTATACAAATAAAAGTATGTCATTTAACATGTATCTCCCCCAAAAAGTATTTATAAAACAAGTATAAAAATGGGGCTATGACTCACCTCAAGCGCATCTGACAAGTTGGAATTAGGAAGTCAAGTAAGATTATGGGAACGATTACGGAAACGTCTTCAATATGAGACCTGAATATAAGGGAAGGTCTGAGAATCTAACCAAATACGAACGGTGGAATTGATAATGAGAACGAATACGATTCGATCGTTAGAGTGAGAATATGATATGCTTAAAATGCTTAAAGTTCAAAAGTAATATATTTCATAAATTTATCTTGTTTTTATGTCTTTGAAACCAATAAAATCGTTTCCTCGAAAGTGGGGAAACGAATCGTTAAGTTAAATCGTTTAAAACGTTTTATATATAAATATAACGAACGTTAACTATTAAATAAACGAATTATACAAAAATGCACGTGACGTGATGGGATAACGTAAAATGGAAAATAAAATAAGAATGTCAAATATAATATGTTGGTCCTTGTCCTTTTCCTGTTATTACTCTTTTTAACCTAACGGCGTTAGCGTTGCACCGTTAGTCCTTATTTTATATAATTTACATTTATAGTCCACTACTTGTCCAATATAGCGTTCTGAGCTTGGAACATTAAATAATATCATTTTATATCCTAAAGATTCTGTTTTTACAGTTTCAGTCCCTGTTTTAAAGGTTTGACAGTTTTAGTCCTTCTAAGTGAATTTGCGTTACATTTTTAGTCCTTTTCGTACAAAAATTATGAGAAAAATTATATAAAGTTTTCCGAAACTTATTTAGTTAAATAGAGCTTATTTTAACTGCTTATAAGGTCAGTAGCTTATTTTTAATATAAAAGGGCCACTAACGAATTAAAACAAGGCCCGTTAAGAAATTTAGAGGCGAGGGCATAAAACTAGTTTTGGGCTTGGACTTGGGCTATTTTTTTGATTCTAAAAATATATCATATGGGCCTGTTGGGCTTTTCTAACGCATGTTCTTATTGGGCTTTAAATAAGCCCAAACCGGATTTTATATAGTTTCTGGAAATTATTTCTATAAAAACCTTAGCGATTGGTATTTTGGATTCGAGTATTTTGAGGGTCAAAACGAGTTTATAAGTGATGTCTACAAAAATGAAACATGTAGTTTCCTAGGTCTTCATTCAAACTAGGCAAAAACATTTATAAGTTATGTTCAAAGTTTCGAAGATATGAGTTGATTTTGTGGCCTAGTCGCATGTCTAAAATCTGAAAAGTTATAAATAATTTCTAAAGTGTTTGAAAGCAGTCGAGTAGCTTATACTTTGGACGTTTTTAAGGGCTTTTAAGAGCTTTTCGTGAAAAGTTCAAAACACGAAAATTAAAGTTAGCTATGTTGAGATTCGAACTGAGGAAAAACATACGTGGGTTACTTTTACAATTTCCAAATTATAGGGTCATTAATAGGGCGACTTGGGACATATTTCTGTTTAAAAGACTTAGTGAAATAATTGTTTTCTTGATTTTTGTACGCGTATATGTAGGTTCAATATGGGTTACGTATATGCATGGAACAATATTATAAATGTGATGTGTGTGTATTTCGTGGTTACTAGGCCTTCCGCAAGGGAGGCAACCACGTTGTTGTGTTCTATATGCCAACGTGATACGTAAATATATTAGTAAAACTATATACGTTCGAATATGGAAAAAAAATACGATGCATGCGATGGAAGAACATGAGACATGAATTAAGGATGATCAAGAGGGACTTACAACACCTTTTAGGTGGGTAGTAGACTCACGGACATTGTGTCGTCGGCGTCATACTCGTCGCCCGTCGTACTTTTTCTTGTAGTGAAACAATATATACGTTTAGGTATAAACTCCATATATTCGAATGAGCTTCCAACCAAGGTGGTGAGAGCTTCTGGTCTTTCATAGGTATTCTTGAGAGTGAGAGATAGTTAGAATGAAGAGGTCGAGTGAGTTTTAATAGTTGGTGAGCAAGGGAGTAAGTTATACGTATTTGATAATACGTATTGAGTTATATCGATATTAAATCATACACCACTTGCTTCTACTATTTAAGGTCAGGTATTATGAGGACTTTGAGACATTTTACTGACAAATGAGACTTTGAGAACCAAGTGGGGGAAGGGAAAACAAATAGGAATTGAGTTTCTCATTTATATGTCGACTAGAAATTCAATATGTACAAGAATTCGTTCTATCGTACATCATGAAGATCTTGGGTGATAAATGCTCTTAATAACTCGCAAATGTTCAAACATAAACATTAGAATGGGATTAAAATAAACCCGGATCAAAATGGTTTAAGTTGGTGAAAAATAATATAGGTCGACTATGTGCTCAATGACCATACACTTTGGCTCATTTAAACGTATCAAACGTTCATATCTCGAGCTAATATTTGGCATCCTATTTGTTGGCTAGGTGGATAATTAGAATGTACAAAAATATGATTATATCGCGTTTAAAAGTCCAGAGAAAATGGAGCGATTTGGAGAGTACCCAGTCGACTGAAATAAATTAGAAATAAAGATAGAGTTGGGCCTGTGAACCGTAGACGCGTATAGGGAGTTGGGCTGGGTTTTATTCTTGGCCCATTTAGTTAATCTATCTATATCTATCTATCTATATATTCTAATATACAGCAGTTGAAAAAGACCACGAATACCCCTCTCAAAAAAGAATACTCAAATTCTAGAGTGTCTACATTTGTCATTTTGCTTTAAAAGTTTAAATTACATCTTATTTTTGTTATTGTTTTAAAAAGTCAAAGCTTCCTGTAGAAGAAGCCAAATTTTCGGACAATTGATAAAACAAAAAAAAATAAATAATAAACAATTTTACCCTCCCCTTTTTTTCACCCGCCTCTCTTAATACCGATTCAATGAACCCTAACCCACCCCTTCCTAACCATTATACACCAATCCACCCTAAATGAAACCAGGTCACAATAATCAAAACTCAATATCATCATCCAGCCCGCCGCCGTCAACCACCATCCCTCCCACTTGATTACCATAACTCAATCGGCCGCAACCACCATGAACGAAGCAAGACACAAGATCAACATCACAATAACGGCACGATTATTCCGGGTTTTATTGACATAATGATTCAGTATTTCATAATTCAAAAAGTAAGTATTTTCATCTTTATTTGTGATAAGAACATTTAAATTACCTATAATTTGTAAATTAAAATGTGTATGGAATAATGGATCATATTAATTGATTTCCAAACACAATTGTAACAAAAAACCTAATTGTGTATTGTTTTTGAATATGTGATGAATTTGATCCGTAACAAATTGAATTTATTGTTTTTGAAAGAATTAATTTATGTTACTCATTGATCGAATTGTTTTTTTTGATCCGTAACAAAGTTTTATATATACTCATCGGTGTTTGTAGGCATGGATCACTTTTTGGGCACTATAAGGGCTTGTGATGTTGAAAATATTGGAGGAAGAACCTGATGTGAAACAACAAATAGAAAATCACTTTGGTCTTAATAGCATAAATGTGTAAGTACCTACAACAAATGTTTATCTATGGGTTCTTTTGGATTATTGCTTAGATGTCCTAACTTTAACAAGCGTTTCATTCATATCACTTTTAGGGAAGCTTCATAGTGACTTTCCTGTTATATAATTTCCAATTATATATAGTGACTTTTTGAATTATGCATAAATTTATTGTTATCGATTTACTTATCATGAAATCACGTCTTCTCAACAAAAGGACATGTTAGAACTTAGTTACTTAGGTATATTGTGGAGTGTAGGCTAACCATAGAATAATTCGGAGTAACATATTTTTACATACTGATCATCACTTGCATGTCTTACACAATGACCACACGGTCCTTATACATGAACCTACATTTTTATGTGCTTCTTTAGCACTTCGTTTTCATGACCAAGTATTAACCGTGAAAGAGATAATATAAAAGTGTTGGGCTTATTAATTTTTTCTAGGGGAAAATTAAGGTATAACGGAATCTATCTAGGTTAACAGTTGTATATTTGATTCATACTGATATTGCATGTATTGAGTATTGACTACTGCCATTTACTTCTTACAAGTTCAGGCCTCTCCAGCTTTGAGCATGGTTTTACAACCATTGCAACTGTTGATGAAGCTGAGCATGGTTTGGAATGTCCAAGCTACCCTTGGCCTTACCAAGGCATTCTCAGTTCCTACGACCATGCTTAGTGAGTTTCTTTTCGATCTTTTCATTCAGCAATTTTTTATATTTATTTTTTTAATTTTCTGTTCTAATCTATACCTGAACGACATTGTTCAAGCCGTATGGTCAGCTTGAAAGCTCATTCAAGTGTAACCATGTTAAGAATTATAAAAAGCACATATTTTATTTTATTGATTTAACTGGAGGTGATTATATAGACTCACTTATTGATGGGTTGCTCCGCGGGATTGGGTATTTTTGTGTTGTGGCTTATTGATAGGCTGATTAATATGGTGAAGTATCTCGAATGGGTCATACCTCATACAGGTGAATATTATAGATTCTTTTACAACGGATCATTAATATGGTGAAGTATCTCTTACACAATGACCACACGGTCCTTATACATGAACCTACATTTTTATGTGCTTCTTTAGCACTTCGTTTTCATGACCAAGTATTAACCGTGAAAGAGATAATATAAAAGTGTTGGGCTTATTAATTTTTTCTAGGGGAAAATTAAGGTATAACGGAATCTATCTAGGTTAACAGTTGTATATTTGATTCATACTGATATTGCATGTATTGAGTATTGACTGCTGCCATTTTCTTCTTACAAGTTCAGGCCTCTCCAGCTTTGAGCATGGTTTTACAACCATTGCAGCTGCTGATGAAGCTGAGCATGGTTTGGAATGTCCAAGCTACCCTTGGCCTTACCAAGGCATTCTCAGTGAACGACCATGCTTAGTGAGTTTCTTTTCGATCTTTTCATTCAGCAATTTTTTATTTTTATTTTTTTTAATTTTCTGTTCTAATCTATACCTGAACGACATTGTTCAAGCTGTATGGTCAGCTTGAAAGCTCATTCAAGTGTAACCGTGTTAAGAATTAAAAGCACATATTTTATTGTATTGATTTAACGGGATGTGATTATATAGACTCACTTATTGATGGGTTGCTCCGCGGGATTGGGTATTTTTGTGTTGTGGCTTATTGATAGGCTGATTAATATGGTGAAGTATCTCTAATGGGTCATACCTCATACAGGTGAATATTATAGATTCTTTTACAACGGATCATTAATATGGTGAAAAACTATGTTAGACAAATTTATTGGTGAATTTCATTCTTTCACTTACTAAACCCTCTAAAGTTTTGTTTAATGCGACAAGTAATTGTTTGGAACTTTGGTCACGTTCAAATAGCTACAGTTCTATAACAAAGGCTATATTGGAAAGGGAATGGTCGGAAGTCACGTGCAAACTTATTAACTTATTAATCTGATAGTTAATGGTCGTTGGATTGCTGCTCAGCACGAGTCACCTCAAGGAAGAAAAGGTGAAACATCAGATGAAGGAGATGGAGAAGGTGTACATGTGTTTTTTACTTCATTTATTGGGTTGACCTCTCTTTTTTCTGGAACAAAAATCTGTATAAATACTTAGAATGCTGGGGATGATTATATAAATCTGAATTTCGTCAATAATATATTTAGTCAAACTACCCATTATATCTTTACAGGTGCTTGTGATAAACCAAATCGTCTTCCATTTGTCCAGGTGCTAAAAGTTTGAGGCAATTACACAACCGCAGAGTGTTATAAAACCCGTGATTTCAAATGTGGACTGAGTTAACGAGAGAAAATATTCAAGCGTTGTTAAATAAAGAGAGCAGAAGCAATAACGATTGTAGTCTCAAGCATTTTGAGTAGAAACGACATGGTGTTGGGCGTTCGGCAAGAAGACAGCAAAGTGCAACTAGATTTTTAAAAGATACAATTGAAATGTTTTTATTGGGTCTGTCGAAGATCTAAAAAAGGAACGATTAGATGCGGTCAGTAGGCTGATAGACCTTTTGGATGCATCTTAATTGGGTGGATAGTATGGAAATTTAAGTGTACATGTTATGGTTGGTAATTGGGCTCATAGCTTATTCATCTTAAAGGTACAATATTATGACATTATTATTGGAGAGAGATAGTAAGGTGACATTTGAATTGAACTCCATCGATATGTAGAGTCGATCCAAATTTATATTGAGGATAGTTTATGATGTTTGGTTTGGTGGTTATTTAAAGGGTTTGAAAATAAACGTGCATATGCGAAACGTCTCTTTCCTTTTAGTTTATGTTAACACAAACAACGCGTGAGATGTAACTCTAAGTGGAAAGTTTTATTACATTTGATCTTAAAATACTAAACAAGTCACCGTTGTTTGTTATGTTGTAGTTTGTATTAATGAAAGTAGATTAATATATTTTTTAGTTTCAAATTTCTAACTATTTAATGGAGATGAACTATTGAGATCTTGATGTTAACAAGTTTTTAAATCTTTAAGAGCAATGGGTATCCTCAAGCCATGGCAAAAAAGTGCATGCGTCAGCAAAATTCTCTATGGCACCAGAAATCCCACGGCACCACATTCTGGCAGCCAGAATGTGGTGCCGTCGTCAAATTTTTTATTTATTTATTTTTTTTAATACATAAAATAAAACATACACAATATTAACTAAAATAAACTTCATTAATTAAAAAAACACGTTACATTAAAAAAAATGCATAAAGAGTTGTTGCTATAGAGTGTATGAACCAAATATAATTATATTCTTGGTAAACAACCTATGGATGAACAAATAGCTACCTGAAGATATAAATGGGCTATTAAAAAATCTCATGGGTTAACCATGTTTGTAAAACCATTATTACTAAAGCGTATACATTTGAATAATAAGATTCAGAAGGTTATTTATGCATTGGAACATGACTTTGAATAGTAAGAATTATAACTTCTTTTGTGGGATATAAAATATAAATTTATACTTGAATTATTGATTGGGTCAGTGCAGCTAAAAAAAGATTGGAAGATATGTTTTAGCCACTAGCAATAGCTATGATTAAAAATTAAAGACCTTACTAAAGTCTTCATTTTGTTAAGTTGATATGCATCATACATGAGATGTTTATCAGATAAGGTGGTCTTATCTTTTAAATAGTAGCATTGTTGCAGTTGGCTTTACTGTATTTCTTGCACCTTGATACGGACAAACATTATTGTGTTAAGATGAACCAATTTTCAAGCTTTCTTGATTAAAAATTAAAGACTCAAAATTAGCATTATATTGAATGGTCACTCTTATCGCTCATGTGGTTTTCCATTTAATCCCGTGAATTCACGGGTCAATAAACTGAGAAGAATTTGAATTAAGTTGTTCCCTATAAGTGACTTACTATGAAACCTGATGAAATGGAAAGCCGTTCTCGGTCTTTGAAACTGAAAAAGTTATCGATCTTTCAAACTGTTAATTTGTTGTAGATCTACGAGATTGTTTGTACTACAATCGAGACTTGATGAATTCGAATTAAGTTGTTGCTATAAGTGACTTACTGCGTGATTTTGATGTTTAGAAAGATTGCTAAAATAGAATGATTTTAGTCACTCGACAAGGTATAAGAGAAATATATATTTGAAGGTTGTGATGGATAAATGTTTTTTTGATACTCCGAGAGTATATGCTATATTTTACATCATTTAACTGTAAGCACTTATACAATACATAATGTTCGACCATGTAGCAAACATGTCAAGAGTATGTTACAATTTTTTATAAAATGCCATGAAATGTTATTTGTGTTTGTTGTTACATATTTTATTTATTTTGTTGTTACCTTATTTTTTCTCTTTCTCTACGAGAAATGTTTTCAAACTTAATTAGCAAAAAAAAAATTAGATGACATTTATATCGTTTATAGATTTATTTTTATTTTTATGTAGCATAAATATTTTCTATTCATACGTCTAACTAACGTATCATCTATTCACATAATATAAAAAATCGTTCTCTTCTATAAATGTATTTCTTTCCATAACATATTAAAAACTACTATTCTATGGTTCTCCATTTAATCCCGTGAATTTCACGGGTTAATAACCTAGTGATATATATATATTAGTTGACTAATTAAGATTTGTGAATTAATTTAGTTTTCGTAACACGCGTTTGAGCTCGTCCCGTCATTTGGTAAATTACGTGATGACGTTAAAATAATATAATAAAGAAAAATTTAAATTTCCTCGGAAAAATGATGATTAAAAATAGTGACAGAGATTAATCTAAAATTAAACGTTGTCAATTATAGGGAATTTTTGTGGTTTGTTACAGTAGATGAATCTATTGATAATGCTTTTGCTAGATTTAATACTATTATTACTAGTCTTAAAGCTCTTGATGAAGGTTATTCTAACAAGAACTATGTTAGGAAGTTTCTTAGAGCTCTTCATCCCAAATGGAGAGCAAAGGTCACCGCCATTGAAGAGTCAAAGAACTTGGCGACATTATCACTTGATGAACTAATAGGAAACTTGAAGGTTCATGAAATGATAATCAAGAAAGACTCCGACATAGTCAAAGGCAAAAGCGAGAGAGTTAGATCTCTAGCATTGAAAGCCAAAAAGGAGTCTAGTGATGAGGAAAGTTCGGATTCTGATAGTGAAGACGAAGAATATGCACTAGCCGTTAGAGATTTTAAGAAGTTCTTTAGGAGAAGAGGTAGGTTCGTTAGACAACCTCGTGATGAAAAGAAGTCGTCACAAAAGAACCGAGATGAGAAGAAAGGAAAGAGTGATAGGAAATGTTTTAGATGCGGAGATCCCAATAATCTCATAGGAGAATGTCCCAAACCACCGAAAACCAACAACCAAAGAGCTTTCGTAGGAGGCTCTTGGAGTGATAGCGGTGAAGAAGAAGAGAAGAAGCCCAACGACGAAACATGTCTAATGGCTCAAGCTTCAAATGAGATCAATGACTCCTCCACCTAGAAGAACAAATGTTTCTAAACCTCGGTCAAGAACTCCTCAACCGAGAAGTAACTTTAGAAGACAAAGTTATCCAAGTAACTATCCCGTAACTTGGAATAACCATCAACTACAAAGTTACTTACCATGGGAAATTTGTCCTCCGTTCCAACATCCTAACCAAATGCAACAAATGCATGGGATGTTTAACACTAACAACTTTGGACCCATGAGATATTTGTAACGCCCCGTGACCAAAAACGACCAAAAACGTGAAAATTTCTCTTGAAAACACACCCAGAAACTGACATCCGGTTACTCTTTTACGAGCTGACAAAAATCAGTACACATTCAGCCATTGAGGCTATTTTTAGATGAAAGTAGACTCAAATAGCTTCAAAACGATAGGTCATACGACCCATTTCGACTTACGGATTAAAAGATATGATTTTTCGAAAACTGCCCTGATAAACGTGACGCCGTCAGAAAAATGGTGACGCCGTCAGACCTTGACGGGCCAAAAAGTTTTTGGACAATTAAAAGGGGACGCCGTCAAGAAGGCCATCATGAACAAAACTGTTAAGCCTTGATAGGCCAGAGAATTTTTGGTGTTTAAAGGGTGACGGCGTCAAGGTGGTCATCAAGAACAAAACTGCAGTTTTTGACAGCAAAACACCCAATATTTTGACACCAAATCACCCATAACACTTAACCACAACATGACCATTTAAACACATACATAACTTGACATTCCTAATATCTTACAAAGTTGTTACTAGAAGATTTTGACCCGTAGCCTTCCAAAATGGGTGAGAACCCGTTTATACCAAACACCCCCTTAAATACCATTTCAACTACACACTTTTTACCCATAACCCTTATTCACTACATAATCCTTTAAAATCATTCATGACTTGACATTTCTAATATATTGCAAAGTTGTTAGTACAAAGTCTTGACCCGTAACTTCCCAAAATGGGTGAGTTTGGCTAAATGCCAAACACCCTTCTAATTACTACCATATTCACATAACAAAGGACTTCTTGACATTTACATAAACTTGTCCAACGACCCAACTTAAACAATGATCATGAACGACGACAAGACCGCTAAATGACAAAATGACCATATGAAAGGAAATATACCCAAAACACGAAAAGACACGTCGGGGGCTTCCAACTTCAATATGCTTGGTCCAAAAGAACGGTCTTCTACTACAACTTCTTCTAGTATGAACTTCTACTACATAATCACTTAAATCTTTTCTTTACCTTTGCTAGATCCTTCGGTACCTATAAAGAAAAACATCACAACTAAACACGTAAGCGAAACGCTTAGTAAGTACATGGCAATAACAAGCTAACAATGTATGATATAAAATCATAACATAACCATAACTAGTCTAACCACTAGTTAAGCTAGCGATATAGGGGCACTTACCTCACGCCGACATAGTCGACCTTAACACAATCAACCCATAAGGTTGAACTTCACACAATCAACCCGTAAGGTTGAACTTCTTCCCATAGTTAGCCCAACGACTAACTAAACTAAATCTAGTGATGGATCCATACTAGCTAACGCACCCTATACCCTATCCTTCACATTATCATGTAAACAAACATGATAAAACTAACACATAAACCATTATCATACCAAAATATGATAAAGCTAACAAAGACATGTTATAACCAATGTACTTACCTTGATTCTCAAGCACAATCACCACACTAACAAGAGCTTCCCCACTTCTTACTTGCTTCCTATATCATAACCATCTCAAATTAAAGACTAATTAACTAATTAATCATGAATTATCAACACTTGATCATTATGATCAATTATCACCACATGAACCCTAATTTCATAGAATTGGGGAAAGAACACTTACTTGTAGAAAAGATATCAACTTAGGGTTCTCAAGGCTTGATTAATCCCTTAACAATGGTAAACTTGAGCTTGATTACCAACTTTGGTCTTCCCTCCTCTTTTCTTCTAAATGTCGACACACACTAGCACACTCTTAAATTTTCTGGACTTTTCTCTACTCTTCCATGATTTAGATATTTAATTAATGAACTTTGCCCAAATGGCAATCTTAGCCCTTCTAGTATCATTCTTTCTAACTTAACACTCACATTTATTTAGCTAACATATATCACAAAACTAAATATATACAATACATAATATTTACATAACTAGTACCTTATCGGGATACGGGTGTAACAATTCTCCCCTCCTTAAAATAAGATTTCGTCCTCGAAATCTACGCTTGAAATAATTGAGGATACTCATTCCTCATCTTCTACTCTAGCTCCCATCTAATGCTCGTACTCTTACGATGTCTCCATTGTACTTTTACTAACAGAATTTCTTGTTTCTAAGTTGCCTCACTTGCCTTCCTAGGATTGCTTCCGGTTCATCCTTTGTAAAATCAATTCTGGATCAATTTCTATATCATCTAACGTGACCACACTAGCCTCATCCGCTAAACATTTTCTCAAGTACGACACATGGAAGGTGTTATGAATACCTCTCATTTCTTCGGGCAATTCTAACACATACGCTACCTCGCCAACACGTTTCAAGATTTTAAATGGCCCTATAAACCGCGGACTTAATTTCCCTTTGTTTTTAAACCTAAGAACGCCCTTCCAAGGAGAAACTTTTAGCATAACGATGTCACCTACCTCGAATTCTATTGGCCTTCTTCGATTATCAGCATAACTTTTCCACCTATCTTGTGCCGCCTTAAGTCTTGCTCGAATCATCTCAACCTTTTCCGTCGTTGCCAACACTATATCCGTGCTAGCCAATTCTCTCCTTCCCACTTCTTCCCAACATACGGGCGTCCTACACTTTCTTCCATATAGCATCTCATAGGGTGGCATACCTATACTAGCATGATAACTATTATTGTAGGCGAATTCAACTAGGGGTAAATGGTCGTCCCAATTTCCTCCGAAATCAATCATGCAAGCTCGAAGCATATCTTCTAAAGTTTGAATCGTCCTCTCGCTCTGCCCATCGGTTTGAGGATGAAAAGCCGTGCTCATATGAAGTTTCGTACCTAACTCTTCTTGGAAATCTTGCCAAAAATTTGAAGTGAACCGTCCATCTCTATCAGAAACTATGGAAATAGGTACCCCATGACGCGCGACTATCTCATTAACATAGACCTTCGCTAACTTATGAACAGGCATATTCTCCCTAATTGGAATAAAATGCGCACTCTTAGTCAAACGATCGACTACTACCCAAATGGTATCATTCTTCTTTTTCGTCTTTGGCAATTTCGTGATAAAATCCATAGTAATCTTCTCCCACTTCCAAACTGGAATGTCTAAAGGTTGGACTTTTCCGTAAAGCTTTTGGTGTTCGGCTTTCACCTTCAAACAAGTTAAACATCTTTCCACATACTTCACGCAATCTCTTTTCATACCCGGCCACCAATAGTTTCTTTTCAAATCAAGGTACATTTTCGTAGCTCCTGGATGAATAGAATACTTCGACTTATGGGCTTCTTCCATGAGTAATTCTTTAATGTTGCTTCGAAAAGGAATGTAAACTCTTCCATACCGTGTCTTAATCCCACGACTGTCTTCATCAAGATGAGGAATGTGAGAAGTGATTCGTTCTTTCTCTTGATTCTCTTCTTTTAACGCTTCCTCCTGAGCTAACTTAATTCTTTCGAAAAGGTCAGATGTAATAATCATTCTCAAGGAGTGAATCCGTGTAACATCACTTCGGCCCTGACGACTTAGCGCATCCGCTACAACATTCGCCTTACCCGGATGGTAGCGAATTTCACAATCATAATCTTTCAGCAAGTCTAACCACCTACGTTGTCTCATATTCGGATCTTTCTTATCAAGGAAATACTGAAGACTTCTATGATCAGTGTAAATTATGAACTTTACACCGTATAGATAATGCCTCCAAATCTTCAAGGCAAAGACTACAGCCGCAAATTCCAGATCATGAGTCGGATATTTCTCTTCGTGCTTCTTTAGTTGTCTTGAAGCGTAAGCGATCACTTTACCCCTTTGCATAAGAACACATCCAAGACCGGAATAAGATGCATCACTATAGACCACCATGTCTTCGGTCCCCTCCGGTAACACTAAGATTGGTGCTTCACACAACCTCTTTCGTAACGTACGGAAGGCTTCTTCTTGCTTCTCGCCCCATACAAAAGGAATATTCTTCTTGGTGAGTTCGGTTAACGAAGATGAAATTTTGGAGAAGTCCTGAATGAACCGTCGATAATAATCCCGCGAGTCCTAGAAAACTCCGAATTTCACCAACGTTCTTCAACGCTCGCCAAATCATCACGGCCTCAACCTTTGACGGGTTAACTTAAATACCATCGGGATTAACAATATGATCAAGGAACTGAACTTCTTGCAACCAAAATTCACATTTCGAGAATTTAGCATACAATCTTTCTTTTCTCAACGTTTCAAGAATTTCTCGAAGATGTAGTTCAGGTTCTTCCTTACTCTTAGAATAGATAAGAATATCATCGATGAACACTATAACGAATTTATCCAGCATCGGTCTACATACACGGTTCATGAGATCCATGAAAACCGCAGGAGCATTCGAGAGACCAAAAGGCATAACCGTAAACTCTTAATGTCCATATCGGGTCCTAAAGGCTGTCTTAGGAATATCCTCCTCTCGAACCTTCAGTTGATGATAACCCGAACGGAGATCAATCTTTGAAAACCACTTCGCACCTTGAAGCTGATCAAATAGATCATCTATTCTTGGCAACGGGTATACATTTTTCACCGTGACTTTGTTCAATTCACGGTAATCAATGCACATCCGCATACTACCATCTTTCTTTTTAACGAACAAAATCGGAGCTCCCCATGGTGAGCTACTTGGGCGAATAAAACCCTTGTCAAGTAACTCTTGGAGTTGACTCATCAACTCGTTCATCTCAGAAGGAGCAAAACGATAAGGAATTTTAGCGATAGGCGTAGCACCTGGAACAAGATCAATACGGAACTCTACTTGTCTATCGGGTGGAAAACCCGGCAGATCTTCCGGAAATACATCATGAAATTCATTATCAATCGGAACGTCATCGATACTTTCCTAGCATTATGGGAATTAGATCAATCTTAAAAACGCTCTCATCGATCTCTATCTCTACATTACGATACACGCTAAACACTATAACAACTTTACTATCGGCGATTTCAACTTCTACAGGTATTGGAAGCTTATCTAACGGGGTGGACAATTCTTTACTAAAACTATAAATTACGAAGGACACACTTGTGCCTCAAACATACAAAACACAAACGGGTTTGGAATTAACGCAGATTATACCTGAGACGACATCAGAATCTAACTTCGCTTCTTTGGCACTCATCGGGTAAACACAAGCTTGAGGTTTAGGAACATCAACCTTTTCTCCCTCGATCCAATTAAACGGCTTCGCTTGCTCAAGATTAGCTTTGGGACATTCATTTACCTTATGTCCTTCTTCATTGCATCCATAACATATCACCAAAAGCTTAGGGCAATTTTTCCTAATATGACTAGGATCCCCACATTTATAACATCCCTTCATTCCGGATTTACATTCTCCCACATGGTTCTTACCGCATCTACGACACGGAGGTGGAAGCTCTCCCGCATTGTCCTTCTTTGTTGCATCAAATTTGCCCCGCTTACTAAGTGTTGATGGTTGTTCTAGCTTTCTTTTCACCTCCTTCTTCTCTTTATCCTTCATCTTATCCAAATCCGCTTCTTGACTACGCGCTCTGCTTAGAAGATCATCCATGGTGGTACCCTTGAAAGGCGATACTATATTACGAATTTCATCTTTGAGCATCCTTTGAAATTTATCAACCTTAAACTTTTCATTGTCGAGGTACTCCGGGCAATATTGCACCATATCACAATACTTTCCCCACAACTTATTCACCGATTCATCAATTTGCATAAGGTTATGAAAAACTTCTCTTATTTTATCAATCTCTTCCACGGAAGCATACTCTTTTATGAACACCTCCTTGAATTGATCCCACATGCATGACTCTCTCCAAGCACTACTCTTCTCATTTGCCTTGCCCTCCCACCATATTTTAGCTCGCTCACGAAGGTAATTAGTAGCAAAGTTCACCTTATCCTCTTCTACACAACGACTCGCACGAAAAGCCCTTTCTATATCGGTAATCCATCTAGAACTCTCTAACAGATCAAGAGATCCCGCGAATGTAGGTGGAGCACAAGCAGTGAAATCACGATAAGTAGACTTCTCTTTCACTCCCCCGGGTCTAGCATTCGGATCATTCAATAACTCCCCACTCTTCTTAAGCTTTTCAATCTCCTCTTTAAACATCTTTTGCACATTCTCGGTTGTTTGTTTAACATAATAGGGCATGGCCTTCTCAATAGCCCTCCCCACTCTATCAGTCACCAAGACATCCAATTCTTTCAACTCAGCTTTCGTAAAACTTTTAGGGACAAGATTCTCCGGTAATGATATTGACCTGACACTACTAGAATCTCCTTCATCATTTGAATCATCATCATCATTATGGCGGGAAAAGGTCGCTCTTAACACCTCCTTACTCTGAATCGCCGCCATCTTTTCTACTATACTGAAATTTAACAATTCATACTATTAAGCAAAATCATATACATAATCGATGCATGACATATCTATCATTATACTAAACACCCTAGCGTTTATCATCCATGTATAGCCTAAATGATTTCGATCTCACATATGTGTCATATTTTTATCACTACGGTGGCCAGGCGTAGTCATAAAAATACTTAACATATGTGTTCCCGAAATCACCCAAACAATACACAAATAACAAACACCGATACTAACCGCGTCTACACAAGGCCTAAGTCTAGAAAATCCTAAGGGGAAATCCTAAATCTCTTAGACCGAAGCTCTGATACCAAGTTGTAACGCCCCGTGACCAAAAACGACCAAAAACGTGAAAATTTCTCTTGAAAACACACCCAGAAACTGACATCCGGTTACTCTTTTACGAGCTGACAAAAATCAGTACACATTCAGCCATTGAGGCTATTTTTAGATGAAAGTAGACTCAAATAGCTTCAAAACGATAGGTCATACGACCCATTTCGACTTACGGATTAAAAGATATGATTTTTCGAAAACTGCCCTGATAAACGTGACGCCGTCAGAAAAATGGTGACGCCGTCAGACCTTGACGGGCCAGAAAGTTTTTGGACAATTAAAAGGGGACGCCGTCAAGAAGGCCATCATGAACAAAACTGTTAAGCCTTGATAGGCCAGAGAATTTTTGGTGTTTAAAGGGTGACGGCGTCAAGGTGGTCATCAAGAACAAAACTGCAGTTTTTGACAGCAAAACACCCAATATTTTGACACCAAATCACCCATAACACTTAACCACAACATGACCATTTAAACACATACATAACTTGACATTCCTAATATCTTACAAAGTTGTTACTAGAAGATTTTGACCCGTAGCCTTTCAAAATGGGTGAGAACCCGTTTATACCAACACCCCCTTAAATACCATTTCAACTACACACTGTTTACCCATAACCCTTATTCACTACATAACCCTTTAAACTCATTCATGACTTGACATTTCTAATATATTGCAAAGTTGTTAGTACAAAGTCTTGACCCGTAACTTCCCAAAATGGGTGAGTTTGGCTAAATGCCAAACACCCTTCTAATTACTACCATATTCACATAACAAAGGACTTCTTGACATTTACATAAACTTGTCCAACGACCCAACTTAAACAATGATCATGAACGACGACAAGACCGCTAAATGACAAAATGACCATATGAAAGGAAATATACCCAAAACACGAAAAGACACGTCGGGGGCTTCCAACTTCAATATGCTTGGTCCAAAAGAACGGTCTTCTACTACAACTTCTTCTAGTATGAACTTCTACTACATAATCACTTAAATCTTTTCTTTACCTTTGCTAGATCCTTCGGTACCTATAAAGAAAAACATCACAACTAAACACGTAAGCGAAACGCTTAGTAAGTACATGGCAATAACAAGCTAACAATGTATGATATAAAATCATAACATAACCATAACTAGTCTAACCACTAGTTAAGCTAGCGATATAGGGGCACTTACCTCACGCCGACATAGTCGACCTTAACACAATCAACCCATAAGGTTGAACTTCACACAATCAACCCGTAAGGTTGAACTTCTTCCCATAGTTAGCCCAACGACTAACTAAACTAAATCTAGTGATGGATCCATACTAGCTAACGCACCCTATACCCTATCCTTCACATTATCATGTAAACAAACATGATAAAACTAACACATAAACCATTATCATACCAAAATATGATAAAGCTAACAAAGACATGTTATAACCAATGTACTTACCTTGATTCTCAAGCACAATCACCACACTAACAAGAGCTTCCCCACTTCTTACTTGCTTCCTATATCATAACCATCTCAAATTAAAGACTAATTAACTAATTAATCATGAGTTATCAACACTTGATCATTATGATCAATTATCACCACATGAACCCTAATTTCATAGAATTGGGGAAAGAACACTTACTTGTAGAAAAGATATCAACTTAGGGTTCTCAAGGCTTGATTAATCCCTTAACAATGGTAAACTTGAGCTTGATTACCAACTTTGGTCTTCCCTCCTCTTTTCTTCTAAATGTCGACACACACTAGCACACTCTTAAATTTTCTGGACTTTTCTCTACTCTTCCATGATTTAGATATTTAATTAATGAACTTTGCCCAAATGGCAATCTTAGCCCTTCTAGTATCATTCTTTCTAACTTAACACTCACATTTATTTAGCTAACATATATCACAAAACTAAATATATACAATACATAATATTTACATAACTAGTACCTTATCGGGATACGGGTGTAACAATATTGGGGACCAAATTTTTGAGTTTTTGTCTTGCTAGATAGATATGATTGTAAATCGACTTGGAGTCCGACGAATGGGTTGTGATTAGTGAGTGCACTAATCTCATGACGGAAAATCAAAGTCTAGTCTCATCCTACTTTGCTTACAACAAAGGTAGTCCCATCTTCTAGTTTAAAAGGCAACACCTCAGGCTAAGGTACGCTTTCTCAAAACTTCCTCATTATTAGAAATGTTAAGCATGTAGAGTTCTTAGAATCTAACTTAGTGAGCACTAACATAATGGACGTGAAAAGTGCATCCCTAAATGGTTTTGTCAACAAGGAGGTATATGTAGTACAACCTCCAGGATTTGTTGATCCATAAAAACCATATCATGTTTATAAACTCAAGAAAGCACTCTATGATCTTAAACAAGCCTCCGAAGCTTGGTACGACATATTAAAAGCTTTCTTACTTAAACATGAATATACCATGAAAATGGTTGACAACACACTTTTCACTAAGAAATTAAATTCAGATCCCATCATTGCTCAAATATTTGTCGATGACAATTATATTAGGCTCAACTTGTCCAGAAATGTACGATGATCGTTCAAAGATCATGCGTGACAAGTTTGAGATGAGCATGATGAGCGAATTAAGTTTCTTCCCTAGTCCTCATATAATATTATTTGAAGATAGTATCTTCTTAAATCTAAGTATACTAAAATACACACACACACACACACACACACACACACACACATATATATATATATATATATATATATATACTAGCTTCATGACCCGCCCGATGGGCGGGTTCGCTTCATAATATTGTTTGACAAAATTATATGCATGTAAAATAAATAATGAATAACGGCGAATATGTTAATCAAAATAATTGTTCACAAAAATAGTGCTCATTTATTA
The DNA here is from genome assembly GCA_021014915.2 of Artemisia tridentata subsp. tridentata. Classification (NCBI taxonomy): domain Eukaryota; kingdom Viridiplantae; phylum Streptophyta; class Magnoliopsida; order Asterales; family Asteraceae; genus Artemisia; species Artemisia tridentata. Next base: position 303,396,205 of record CP139501.1, on the reverse strand, counting down.
TATGTAAAAAGAACAATGGTAAGTATCATAGAAAATAAATTTATACATGTTAAAAAATTGAAGAACAATTCTATCTTGATACAAAGCATGGAATCCATTATTAGAAATGAAGTTTATCTGCAAAACATAACTTTAATGATAGTTTTTTTTAGAGCAAGTGATCCATCTCCATCATCGGGTTAATAAAATACATTATTTTTCACAAGAACTCAAGATCAAGATTCGTGGTAATCCCGTGGCATCCACGGGATTTTAGAGAGTTCCGTACGGAAATTTCTTAGTTGATCTTGACAGGTTTGAATGGAGTTTGACAAATGCAATTACGAAACATGGAAATATTTAAATAAGCAAATCATATAAAAAAAGTCATAAAGCCGTAAAAAATGCGTATCTATTGTATTAAACTGTAATAAACTCCAAGTTTATCATAGACTAAATAATAATCTAATCTACATTTGACTAAACATTGTACAAAAAAGAAATTTTTGAACATCCGTAATCAGCAGCCACCAATCTGCGGCCGCAGCCTTATCCAGTTAACAGGCGGCATATGGTCCACCGCCATTCCGAGAATGATGTTGTTGGAGGGCCTGTAAGGAATGTATTGTAATAGTTATTTGACACTTGAAAAGGAAAGAAAAGCACAAACATAAACATTATAGAAAATACATAAAGTAGAAAAAAAATGATTGTCTGTACCTTGTTTCTTTGCTGATGATCATTAGGTGCATACGAAGCGTCTTCAGCTCGAACCACCAATAGACAATATGAGAGGCATGCATAAAGCATAAGCCACAGAAGCAAAACAAAGGAAACAGTGTTACATTAAATGAATAAGTGTACCTTGTCTACCACGGCTATGTCGTCGTGCTTGTGTCCTTTGTCCATAATTAATGGGTGTAGACGAAGTATGTTCATCTATGAATAACAGTAAACGGTGTCAGAGGCATGCAAGTTATGCAAAAAAACTAAAGATAGTGCCGTTAAATAGAAAGTATAATAAAAGCTATGCTGTAACTTACAAATGATAGTCGAAGTAGGAGTGTTGGTAGAAGTAACGTTCCTCACATCCTGTGTTTCATTGGTGCAACCATGGTATGATGAATCACTTTGAGACTCTTGAGTATAGCCTTTGTATAAAGGTGGCAAGTAACTATCGTCTGTATCATGTAGCAGTTCTTCACCTGAAATTGGGGATTATACAAATTAATGATGAATATATACACCAGTATGTATATTTTTGTTTTTTGTGAACACATATGTAATGTTGTACCTTTTCCCTGTAGTTGGCCTCAATTTATAAAGCATTTACATTAACTATACATGGATCTATTAGTTCATCTTTGGCGGCATCCTTGGCTGGTGGTGGTGGAGGAACCATGTACACAAGTGGTGTTTGCTTCAGCTTAAACAGAATCTGTCTCAACCTCAAGAGATCAGTTGGTTTACCTGGTGGTGGAGGAACCATGTGCACAGGTGGAAGGTAATTAACAAATTATCTCAATATGGCTGTCCAATTCCCGCAAATTTAACAGAACTATGATTTTAATTCTGAAAGCAACTCTCCGTCAATCCATGTATTCCTTAAAACATTCAATGACTCAAAGATAGGAGATCACCTTATAAAATATAATGGAATAAAGCACATTGAAACCAAATGAAAATATAATCAAACATGTTTAAATGTTTGAAAGCGCCTGCAAAGATGAACCATCACTTTGCAGACCTCATTTCGCAGACGTGCCTAAAACATTTATCTTTATTACATTTCTCTTATATAATCTATAAATAGTTATACATATAAATACTTATATTACATCCTAGCAGATTTAAAAAGGTAAATAAGCGAAGCCATAATGACCCTAGGCACATAATAACAAAATCAATCATTTAATAGCTCGTGCATCAAAACAACAATAAGGTAAGAAGAAAGTGAGTAAAAGCCACATATCAATAACAGATATAGTCCGGCTAATTCACGGCCAACAAATAAATTTATCTCATATTATATAACAATAAGTATTCATGAAAACAACACCAACTATATAGAAACAAAAATCAAAATTCCATCAACTAAAATAGAAGACAACAGATTAAGACTACATAACAAATTCATATGTTGGCATAATCAATTAATCATAACATCACAGTAAGCATAAAAAAAAGAAAAAAAAAAGAAAAGTATAATTCATTAAAAATAAATTTGAAACTTAGAAGCCATTAATTAAAAAATCTACCGTCAAACAAAAGTTGTGAAAACGGTCAAGTAATTTAGTTATAGAAGATGGGTTAGAAGTAATTTCGGCAATGTTTTTGTTCAGTGAGTGTGGGTTGGTGTTCTTATTAGCAACCATTCTTCTCCAACCACCCACCACCCATTGTTATTCCACTATATCTGCTACTGCTACCAAACACATCTGATTTGTTTGTTCAATTTTTACACTCTTCTGATTGCAATTGTAGTTCAGCAGCAAATGCTTCAATTTGGGATATTTATATATCTCATAACTCAAATAGATAAAAACCAAACGAACATTGTATTTACTAACACAGTTTCTAGTGTTTGAGTAACCTATTTTTGTATATGATTATGCAAATGTACCTCGGAATAATGCTCCATGCAAAATGTCTCCTGAACACCACCTGGTACAATTATGCAGCTATAATCAGATTTTAAAAGAGAGGAGAAATTTTAATATCAGGTTAATAAATGGGTATGGGTGATTAGAAAGCTCTATTAATTGTAGCAGAGAAAAGGGATCTAGCTTATGATTTTGTGGTGAAAGATACTCAACAGAAGTGGTGCAATAGGTATGTACAGAACCCATAATCCATTCGTAGATAGATGGCCCTATATGACATGCAACCTAATGATTTACTTAAAACAAATTAAAAAGCAGCAACAGAAATTAGAGATATAAATTGTAATAAAAATGCACCTTCTAGAGTGCATCTTCCACCAAATGTATGTAAACCCACATAAGTTGCCTTGACAGCAACATGCCAACATCATTGTATACCAATATGGTTGGGAGATTCTGATCTGCACAGGACTGACCTATAAGGTTCTTGTCACCTGGTATTGTCACCTGGTATTGCCCCTCCGCATTCTTAGAACTAAAGAAATGTTTCATTTAATAAAATTTCATTTTCATCTTGGCTGAACCACTATATCCATTTAATAAAATTCTTTACATATAAAAATGCAACCAATTATAACCAATTATAAAAATGCAAGTGTACGACGCTAAATAGGCATACATAATCCAGGAAAAGATGCTTATTGTGGAGCAAAGGGTTGCTCATTTCAAGTTGCCTATTATAGCCAATACTGAAATAACCGTCTATTCAAACTTGGCGTCTTTAAAAAAACATAAGCAAATGTAAGTGTTATTTCATTAACTGCTGCTTATGTGCTTTTGGTAAACAAATAAGCAATCTAAAATATCCTCTCAGTCTCTTACATATGACTGGATCATCTATATTTTATGAATACAATCTACAATTTATTTAAAGGTTTATAGTGTTACTGTAATCTATAGGGATATGTTAATAGTACCTGATGTTTGCAGCTGCACTAAGCACACATCTGCACGTGCCGTCTCAAATATCACCTACAAAAACATTAAAGGAACCTATTAGTCCGGTGTATTTCAAAGCGTATATTCAGTTTTGCAAACATAATTCTGGAGATACCTAATTCTGGTACAACAAAGATTAGGCTCAGATCTGTAGTTTAGAATGAAGCAAAGGACGTTGAACGACTGAATAACACCTTATTGCTTCTTTGGCATGCCAAGTGTAATTGAATATGGGTATCCCTTTATTAGAAAATCCCAAATCATTCAATGATTGTAACTCTAAGCTCCTCGCAAGCTATCTCCCAGCTGTAACAATCCTAATCCTGTGTCACACAATGAAAAAACTATTGAAGGTTAATAACAATAAATATGTTTGTAGTTAAAACTTGTGATCAAAGGTATATAAGAATATATATCTAATCGGTATTGGAGTAAACACCACCAGATATCATACACACAATGTATATACGGGGCTTATTTATATGGTTTGAAAGAATAGCACCAAGGGCATCTGCGTAACAGATAACAACTTTAAAACTCAGCATCCCAGTGTTCTAATGCATCAATATAGAACAGTTTGGTTTTTTTTTGCTGCTCCACGATTTGAGTTGCAATAAATAGGTAAAATTCAAGTTACAAACGACTTTAAATGATCTTGTCTTTGTGTTGATAATTTAGATTTAAGAAACTTACCTTTGGCTTATAACAAATCGTATGATTACACCTTTTTTGTCTTCAGTCAAACCTGATAACAAACATGCAATCACAATTGTATTATTATAAGGATTAAAGTGTTTGTAATCAGATCAAACCTGACATGGCTTTAGCTCAAATTCATACCATTAATGTGATGAACCACTTGCTTCTACTATCCCCTTCCCACCATAGATCAATGCCCGAAGATCCTGACATAAATTAGTCATGAAACTACATAAGCAATGGCTTCAAATGACGCATAAACTAATAGATTGTGAATGAGATAACATGTCCTACAACTGCTTTGTTGTTTGTTGTCACTAATATCTGTTTAAAAAATGCAATAGCAACTGCTGAACAGTAATCACTATAGTTTGAACAACCAATATACGAATTGTTTAATTATTATACCTTCACATGCTTATAGATGCATTTTGAATCAGATCAGGCAACCACTTTGGACTTTTAGATGGCGGCGCTGTCATGCACAACAATAGCAATAATTAAGAAAGACGAAAATAGTTAATGAAGTTGTTGTTAGCATCAATGGCGGCTAAGAGAAAAGAAATTTGTGCATACTTGTGCTTATAGTTGATGCTTGTTTTTTTTTATGAGGTGCAACCTTGACCTGGAAATCAACAGATAACAATGATGATCAACAACAACAATACCCTTTAGTGCTCTTGCTATTTAGAGTTTTACCTTGATGCCATGATTATAAAGATAAGAAAAGCAGTTTCGCTAATAGCGAACCCTTTAATCTTTTTCTCAGCCGCCATTCCTACCAACAAATCAAGCTGCTCCACATCATCGTCATACAATTCACGCAATGTTTCAATAGCTTCTTGATCATCCGTTAGATCTTTCCATTTGGAGATCGGAGTAAAGAAAAGTGACCTTCGAAACTCGTTGTATCTTGCTACATTCCTTTCCCTATCCTTATAAACTGCACCATCATGTATACAAAATCCATTATAAAATATCAAACCCATATAGATATAATCTAGCATGAATTTGATTTTGATAGAATGACATGATTACTTACTCTCATGTGAGGGTAAGTCGACATGATCAGGACGATCATTGGATAGTTCCATAGTTCAAGTGCACCACTTGCTTGATGTCCCATTGATACCATTTGTCTAGTAAATCCGATTTTTGATAATTCCTTCTCCCCTCACCACTAAATCAGATTTTTCTTGTCAATCCTGTAATTTGATACATATTTATTGTCTATTATAAGAGCATCATATTTGAGAATAATTATTAAAGTAATAAATTAATTCGGGATTGGTTTTAAAGAGTGATAGGAAATGTTTTAGATGCGGAGATCCCAATCATCTCATAGGAGAATGTCCCAAACCACCGAAAACCAACAACCAAAGAGCTTTCGTAGGAGGCTCTTGGAGTGATAGCGGTGAAGAAGAAGAGAAGAAGCCCAACGACGAAACATGTCTAATGGCTCAAGCTTCAAATGAGATCAATGACTCCTCCACCTAGAAGAACAAATGTTTCTAAACCTCGGTCAAGAACTCCTCAACCGAGAAGTAACTTTAGAAGACAAAGTTATCCAAGTAACTATCCCGTAACTTGGAATAACCGTCAACTACAAAGTTACTTACCATGGAAAATTTGTCCTCCGTTCCAACATCCTAACCAAATGCAACAAATGCATGGGATGTTTAACACTAACAACTTTGGACCCATGAGATATTGGGGACCAAATTTTTGAGTTTCTGTCTTGCTAGATAGATATGATTGTGAATCGACTTGGAGTCTGACGAATGGGTTGTGATTAGTGAGTGCACTAATCTCATGATGGAAAATCGAAGTCTAGTCTCATCCTACTTAGCTTACAACAAAGGTAGTCACGTCTTCTAGTTTAAAAGGCAACACCTCAGGCTAAGGTACGCTTTCTCAAAACTTCCTCATTATTAGAAATGTTAAGCATGTAGAGTTCTTAGAATCTAACTTAGTGAGCACTAACATAATGGACGTGAAAAGTGCATCCCTAAATGGTTTTGTCAACAAGGAGGTATATGTAGTACAACCTCCAGGATTTGTTGATCCATAAAAACCATATCATGTTTATAAACTCAAGAAAGCACTCTATGATCTTAAACAAGCCTCCGAAGCTTGGTACGACATATTAAAAGCTTTCTTACTTAAACATGAATATACCATGAAAATGGTGACAACTCACTTTTCACTAAGAAATTAAATTCAGATCCCATCATTGCTCAAATATTTGTCGACGACAATTATATTAGGCTCAACTTGTCCAGAAATGTACGATGATCGTTCAAAGATCATGCGTGACAAGTTTGAGATGAGCATGATGAGCGAATTAAGTTTCTTCCCTAGTCCTCATATAATATTATTTGAAGATAGTATCTTCTTAAATCTAAGTATACTAAAATACACACACACACACACACACACACACACACACACACACACACACACACACACACACACACATATATATATATATATATATATATATATATATATATATATATATATATATATATATATATATATATATATATATATATATATGAAACTTAGCTTAGAACAATCTTAATCGATGAAAACGCCTATGTCCGCGGAGACGAATCTCACAAGAGACGATAAAGGTGAGTACGCGGATAGTACTAAGTTTAGGGGCATGATATGTAGTTTACTCTACCTAAAGGCAAGTAGGCCCGATATCATGTCTAGTGTCTGCCCTTGTGCTCGCTTCTAAGAAGGATCCCAAAACTTCTTACCTTGAAGCGGTTAAGTGTATCTTCCGATGCATTAAAGGCACTATACACTTGGGATTGTATTATCTCAAGGGGATTGGTGTAGAAACTATTGTCTATACCAACTCTGATAATGCGGGAGATAATGTGGATCGAAAAAGTAAGAGTGATGTTTGTACCTTCATGGGTTGTTGTCAAACTTCTTGGTTCTCCAAGAAACAAATGACTCTTGCTATCTTCACGACCGAAGCCGAATACATAAGCGCCGGAAAGGCGTGACAACAAGCACTATGGATGAAACAAGCTCTAATCGACTGCGACATCCATCTCAACGACATTCCTATGAAGTGCGACAACCGAGGTGCAAATTGACTTGACCAAGAACCCCGTGGAATGCTTATGTACGAAGCACATCGAAGTACGTCATCTCCTCCGTCGCGATAATGCCCAAAGAGAAAACATTTCTATCGAAAAGTTTCCCTCAAAGGACAACATCGTCGATATCCCAACCAAACCTCTCAAACGAGAATCTTCTAACTATCTTCGTCTAGGTCTAGGAATGATGGAACACATTCCGTGAATTTCACAATTCCCATGTGTTCAAATACGCCCTTTAAATCCCTCTTATGACTACTTGAATATTTCACTGGAAATATTGAATTCATTTCTTATGTCTCGTCTCATGACTTTTTAAATATTTCACTGGAAATATTAAGTCATCCTTCACATCCCTCTTATGACTACTTGAATATTTCACTGGAAATATTGAAGTCATTTCTTATGTCTCTGATGTGCGTGGTTTTGTAACCTTACAACAGGTTTTACCTCTCGAGGGATCCCAAGAGGCTTACAACCCCACCAGGCAGTGTACCTGACCGATGTAGTATAGTGTAGTGGTAAGTACGGGGGGTTGATCGTTCTCCACAGGGAATAGTGTTCGTTAGGTATGAAAGGCTACTCTAATTAGGTCTAAGGGTTGAGGAAGATTCTTTTTTTATGTTTTTATAATTTTATGAAAGCAAGTAAAATCTCGGTTTTGAAGGAGTGGGCGGAATTAGTTGCTAGTCAACTAACCCAAATTACTACAAATGCAATAAAATAAAATAACAAAAAATGAAAATGTGGTGAGAAACTTATGTGTAGAGAAATGTGTTTACTTAGATTTCCTTACTCCCTAACTATCTTTTACCGGTTAATTAGTGTGTATTAGTCGCGTGGATGACGGGTGTATTCCTTAATACCATTCGTGGGGTGGCGTACTTACTTCCCCAAACTCTACAAGCTCCTACTTCACTCCTATGTCGAGCCGGCTAGGAAGCTCCTAACATGGGATCACTAGAATTCGCTTGTGCATTAAATACAACCATAAAAACCTTTAGTACGCGTTTGGTTCATGTTTCTTAAGACGTTCAAGCAAGTTACCGAATAGGAAGTTAGCCAGTTTTCTTAAGCCTAACATAGATAAACAATCATCCAATACAACTAACAACACACTAACAACCAATAATCAATAGCTAGGTTTCATTAGATCTAAGCAAACACAAGATAAAATTAGCCTAACATGTTAAACAAAAGACAAGCATAAGATAGAATCAAACAACACATAGACATATTGAATGATTAATTGATAACTTATCTTTCAATGAAACATGGAAGATCTCAAGGCAAAAAGCCCTGAAAAAGTAGCTAAAATCGTCTTAGGGTTTTATCCCAAAATTCCACACACTAAGCTCTCCCTCTTAATGACAAAAGATTAGAAAACTATATATAGATTTTTGGATCTGACGGCGTCACCTTATGCATTGTGACGCCGTCACCTCGCCGCTTTTAGGGTTCCCGGGTGACCTTCTTGACGCCGTCCCTCTTTAGCTCTTCAAAAATCCATTCTGGCCTATCAAGGCTTGACGCCGTCGAACATTGAACGTGACGCCGTCCCCTTATGATTTAAGCCGTGACGCCCTTGATTTAGTTAAAGCGTGACGCCGTCAGAATTCTCATGCTAACTCACTGGCCCGTCATGAGTAAATTTCACATCCCACTTTTCTTGCCAAGGCATGACGCCGTCCCATGTTAATTGTGACGCCGTCAAAGGTAAATTTCAGCCGATTTTGAGACTTTGCCGTTTTCTTCACTTTAATGCTCCAAAAACGTCCAAAATGCCTCCTTTTCCAGATTTCTCCTCAAAAGTACCTAAAATGACAAAAGGAACGATTTAGGGCAATATTTGATCAAATAAATACGATTTCGGGCTTAAATGACCCCTTAAAAGCGGTACACTTTTCGCCTCATCAAATACCCTTACACTTGAGATTTGCTTGTCCTCAAGCAAATGCGCTTTTATTCTAATCAAAATACAAGTTAGGGGTCATTTAATGCTAACATAAAAGTAATTACAACAAATAATCGTTCCACTTCAATCATAATAAGCACGGAGATTACAAACTAGCACCTCACAAGCAGTGTTTAGATACTCACATCTCTCAAGTGTCATCAAAATAAATCTCATAAATGAAAACGGAAAATATCTCTCACTACCTGTCATAGCAAATAGATTACCATAGGCTTGGGAAAGGATCGAAAACCTCCTCCACTAGGCGTAAGCACCTAAGATAAACTATCAAAGAGGGCTTTTAAATGGGTTATAACGTTAGGTGTAGGGAAAAGGAAAACACGGTTTTGTTGGATACGGGATATTTTACTGGTGGCTAGTTAAAGATCTTGATCAATTACATGTACTATACAATGTTGCTAAGCCAAGACTAGACTCAATTTTAAGCTAGAAACAAAATAACAAAATAACAAAAACATAAAGATAAACATAAAATGAAACGGGATGGTAGTCCGTATGTTTTTTCTATTTTTCATTTTCTCATTTTTTTGTGTTTTTCTTGATTTTTTTTTTTTTTTTTTTTTTTTTTTTTTTTTTTTTTTTTGCATACACTCTTGCCCTACCATCCAAAATAATACATCATAGGGGCATTGCATCCCCTTACACTTGAATTTTTACATAACTTTACAAATTACTATTCTAATGACTCGAATTAAGATAATTAAAACACTTGGAGTACTTTTAAAACATTTAGCACATATGGGGGTAATAAATGATGTTCTTCCCCATTACTCCATTATACTAGTACTTTACCCATGAGTCCCAATCGTCCCAAAACAATATGTACAAGGATATGACTCGACTTAGCAACCATGTAATCAATTAGATAATTAACTTGGGCTTAAACAAATGTTGTAACAATAATGCACTAAAAAATGAGTGCATACAAGGTAGGCTAAGGCGATTTGGGTGTACATTTTAGTGGGGTGTAACAAATTCTTCCTTTAAGTAAAATGCTTAAAGGTCGAAACGAAAAGATAGGCTCTGAGGGGTGTACTAGGGGTATCGTGTACTAAAAATGAGTACAACGCAAATGGTGTGGGAGAATTACTTGACCAATGTAGCCAATGTAATTATAACAAAAACACAGGTGTAAAACAATGGGTTAATCCTAATGCCTCTTATCATGTAGTAAATCTAACTACACGAATGTAGTCTCACTTGTGGCCTCGGAATGGTCCTAACGCAAGTTCTAGAATCTAAGTGCTACCGGTACACACATCATAGCATAAATGCTTTTCCTACCAATTCTAGGGGCGAACCTCACATATTTGGGGTGGAAAATTTTTTAGTGGTACGGTTTTTTTTTTTTTGTGCTAGTCATATAACTCCTATCCGTGAGACGCTCATTAAGATCAAAGTTTCACTCCTATATGTTGTAAAAAATTTTAAATTTGGCACTAAAATTACCTTAACAAGTATTTATCTCAGTTTTATTACACATCTACTATCAAACAAACAAAAATCAAGCGTAATTGTATTCTCTAAAATCGTACTTTTACCCTCCCCTTACACTTAAGATGAACATTGTCCCCAATGTTCAAATAACAAGATGTAAAAGCATAAAGTAAAAGAATGAAATCAAATACTCCCCTGATTCGCTCGTTGGATAGTGAAATCACACGGTTAAATCTTCCTCCAAAGAGAATGTTGAGGCTCCATGACTAATGCATCGCCATAAGCTTGATTCCATAAACATTTCCTTGTCCAAAATAACCTGTTAACCTGAGAAAACAAACACGAAAACCTGCATAACATCGGCGGGATAAAATCTATATATAAGGATATAATGCTTATGGAATGATAATTTTGCAGATTCCTGGAGATTATAAGTTGGAGATTTAATAAAAACTTTTTATGAAAACAAAACTTTCAAAAATTTCTGGAAATTAAATCTGACGCCGTCAGGTTATAACCCCTGACGCCGTCAGAAATGACCTGACAAAAATTCTCATTTTAAGTTTCCGGAAAATTTTTGGAAAAACCTTTACCTTACTTCCTGAAAATCCTGCAAAACATCATTATGACTCGATACAAGCATTTGACTCAAACAAATACTAATATGTATGCTAATTTATTATTATTACGATTCATGTTCATATGTGTTCTAATAAACCGATTTAGATTTCCCTTACACTTATCTTTTGCAAAATACCTTTATATGTAGTTAAGACGAAGTTAAAAACAAAATAAAGCATTTTCACAAATTACTTTTGAACATGAATCAATAATGATAAAAATTAAACACACACACGGAAAATAAAATCAAACAAACAAATAAATAAACACACAAAGCAAATAAAACAAATAAAGCTTGGGTTGCCTCCCAAGAAGCGCTTGTTTTTGTTCGAGTCATGAGCCTGACTCTACCCTTATTTAATGGATAAAGGAGAGGTTTTCCCTACACTTAGGATTAAGTGCGGGTGATAGTAGCGATACACACCAGCTCGGTAGGAGTATGCCACGTGAGGAAAGAGTGGTGGATGAATTATATGCTCAAAGGGGTGTGCTCCTTTCATTATAACCTTGCCTAGTTCACTTTGGTCAATGGGTGATTTTGAGTTTCCTCCTAAAAAGGGATCATCTTCTATCAGCTTCGAGAGACTCCTAGTTGGGAATCCATCTTGACCTAATAAACCCGGTTTAAACCCATAATATTTCTTGTGATCAATCATAAATGGGTGATGTAAGTATGTAAGGTCATGGTTCACTCCTATATTAGCTTCCACTCCACATGGCCTAGAGTCTACTACCTTAAACATAAAACTACCCGGACTACATGGTTTGATGGGTGGGTCGGGACCTAATTCAATTCCTAAGTTCACATCTAAGGATGAAAGATTAGGTAACGGTTTTGGTTTAGGCTCCGGTTCATCAAAACTAGGAACTTCCATAGAACTAAAAGAAAGGTTATGACTACAAGTATTCAAACCTATTTCTTCTAGTTTTGTTTGGTCCAAGGGCTCTACTTCAATTGGGGTTCCTATAGTCCCGTCTACTTCTTCCGAGTAAGTCACGGGCGGTGTATGTGCCTCAAATGATGGTAGGACTTGTGGGGTACTTGGTGGTCTTTGATTTTCTACTCTATCGTCCATCTTATCAAGATCACCTATATCCTCATCACGTGTTTTAGTAGGATCTAACCCTAACATTTTCCCAAGTATCTCAAGTGCTTCTCTAGGCATCTCAACTTCTATGTCCGAATCATAAGGATCATCCTCAATATTCTGACTGCTATATTCAAACTGCCTAAAAGATTCATCATGTGTTTCTTGAGATTCGACGTCATCAATCACAAAACCTAGGTCTTTTTGATCAATGTGATCATGTTCGGCTAAATCCTCCGTCACATCAAGGTCACCTATGTGTTTGTTTTGTACTATGGCATAACATGACAACCACTTAGGTATCTCAACACTAATGTATTCATCCCCAAACAAACTTGTTTCATGATCCAGGAAATTTATATTCAATTGACTTGTACTAACGTTTGTTGGGTTGTCTACCCTATAATAATATTGGGCACAATCTTCTATGGCATCCCATGCTTCTTCAGCACTTAATTCCCTAAAGTCCCCATTGGCAAAATCCTCAATGCGCATTTGGTCATATTGGCCAACACGATAGTAAAAGGTTCGGGTTAGGGATGCTAAAGCGAAACTATGATGAGGGAATTTTCGGAGTAAATTTCTAAAACGAGTCCATGCATCATATATGGGTTCATCTCGATATTGTTTGAAATTCGAGATGTCAATAGGGTAGAATGGCCTTTGTGGTTGGTGGTATGGTGGATTCGCGTTCTCCATAATGGTGAACGGAAGAGTCAATGGAAATTACGAACAAACACACAAAGAAAATAGATAGACTAAAGAAAATCTAGAAAAATAAAATAAAAATCTCACTAGAAAGGAATCTAGTGAGTAGACCTATAAAATAAAAATTCAACCTAAACAATAACTATTCCCCGGCAGCGGCGCCAAAAACTTGATGTGCGTGGTTTTGTAACCTTACAACAGGTTTTACCTCTCGAGGGATCCCAAGAGGCTTACAACCCCACCAGGCAGTGTACCTGACCGATGTAGTATAGTGTAGTGGTAAGTACGGGGGGTTGATCGTTCTCCACAGGGAATAGTGTTCGTTAGGTATGAAAGGCTACTCTAATTAGGTCTAAGGGTTGAGGAAGATTCTTTTTTTATGTTTTTATAATTTTATGAAAGCAAGTAAAATCTCGGTTTTGAAGGAGTGGGCGGAATTAGTTGCTAGTCAACTAACCCAAATTACTACAAATGCAATAAAATAAAATAACAAAAAATGAAAATGTGGTGAGAAACTTATGTGTAGAGAAATGTGTTTACTTAGATTTCCTTACTCCCTAACTATCTTTTACCGGTTAATTAGTGTGTATTAGTCGCGTGGATGACGGGTGTATTCCTTAATACCATTCGTGGGGTGGCGTACTTACTTCCCCAAACTCTACAAGCTCCTACTTCACTCCTATGTCGAGCCGGCTAGGAAGCTCCTAACATGGGATCACTAGAATTCGCTTGTGCATTAAATACAACCATAAAAACCTTTAGTACGCGTTTGGTTCATGTTTCTTAAGACGTTCAAGCAAGTTACCGAATAGGAAGTTAGCCAGTTTTCTTAAGCCTAACATAGATAAACAATCATCCAATACAACTAACAACACACTAACAACCAATAATCAATAGCTAGGTTTCATTAGATCTAAGCAAACACAAGATAAAATTAGCCTAACATGTTAAACAAAAGACAAGCATAAGATAGAATCAAACAACACATAGACATATTGAATGATTAATTGATAACTTATCTTTCAATGAAACATGGAAGATCTCAAGGCAAAAAGCCCTGAAAAAGTAGCTAAAATCGTCTTAGGGTTTTATCCCAAAATTCCACACACTAAGCTCTCCCTCTTAATGACAAAAGATTAGAAAACTATATATAGATTTTTGGATCTGACGGCGTCACCTTATGCATTGTGACGCTGTCATCTCGCCGCTTTTAGGGTTCCCGGGTGACCTTCTTGACGCCGTCCCTCTTTAGCTCTTCAAAAATCCATTCTGGCCTATCAAGGCTTGACGCCGTCGAACATTGAACGTGACGCCGTCCCCTTATGATTTAAGCCGTGACGCCCTTGATTTAGTTAAAGCGTGACGCCGTCAGAATTCTCATGCTAACTCACTGGCCCGTCATGAGTAAATTTCACATCCCACTTTTCTTGCCAAGGCATGACGCCGTCCCATGTTAATTGTGACGCCGTCAAAGGTAAATTTCAGCCGATTTTGAGACTTTGCCGTTTTCTTCACTTTAATGCTCCAAAAACGTCCAAAATGCCTCCTTTTCCAGATTTCTCCTCAAAAGTACCTAAAATGACAAAAGGAACGATTTAGGGCAATATTTGATCAAATAAATACGATTTCGGGCTTAAATGACCCCTTAAAAGCGGTACACTTTTCGCCTCATCAGTCTCGTCTCATGACTTTTTAAATATTTCACTGGAAATATTAAGTCATCCTTCACATCCCTCTTATGACTACTTGAATATTTCACTGGAAATATTGAAGTCATCTCTTATGTCTCGTCTCATGACTTTTTAAATATTTCACTGGAAATATTAAGTCATTCTTCACATCCCTCCAAATGACTATTTACGTATTTCCTTGGAAATATCAAAGTCGTCATTTCACGTCTAGCTTCAACGTTCAAATCCCAATGGACTCATCTCGTAAAAGAGTTTATGACTATCTATTTCATTGGAAATATCTAAAGTCATACCTCATATCGCTCTAATGACTACCTATGTATTTCCTCTGAAATATTAAAGTCATCTCTTGCCGTCTAGCCTAGTCGTTTCTGTTAAAAGAGTTTATTCGTTATAAACTCTCCCCTCGTGTCAAAAAGTCTTACTAATTAAGTAAGATTAATTCGTCAAAAATCAAAATGGGGCAAAAATCAGTTTCAGCAGTGCACGGCTCCACTAAAGTGGCACGACACCACTAAACATTAGTGGTACCGTGCATCTGATAACCCCATTTTTCTTCATCTTTCCCTCTGTTTACTCATTCAAAACAGCATACCATCTTCCCTTTTTGCTGTCAAAACCGAATATCACTCCCTAATCCAATTACACTCTTGTCAATCAAGATCGAGGCATTGCATTTAAAGATTATTAATCACTACATCTTACCCAACATCAATTGTAAGTAAATTAACTTTAATTTCTTTCTAATTTGAGTCTAGAGTTTGTTCATATACATAAAATTGAATTGGGGATTTTCAATTTTGATTGAATTTTTATGCAATTAGGACTAGGATTAGACAATGTATAACTTACATGATTCCCTAAACATAGGATTTGCATAAACCCACTTACATTATGTACCTTAGTCCGAATTTCACTATTTAAATCAGAATAAGATTAAATATTTTTAGTGGAATCATGTCTAGGATACTTAAAATTGGATTAGGAGTCATTAACATTCAAGCTTTTCAACTTTAAGATTTTTGGCGCCAAATTTTCACATTTTCCAAACACCCCAATTCCATTGTTTTCGAAAAATCTCACACATCTAGGATCATGAAACATTTTTCGTGCATTGTTGATGCAAACTAAAAACGTTTTTGCATGCATACATGATCTCACAAATATTGATTGAATTACATAACTAATATGTATTCTTCGACATATTTGATTGAGCAAAAGTGAAGTTAGGAGCGTTTGGGTAATCTCATTATTTTTGTTTTAGAATCGAGATTACCGCACCTCCACATTGTTTGCATATAGGCACACACACTAGAAATGTGATCATCAAAATACAAAAGTTAACATATACATACTTATATATTTTTGTAGGTAACAATGTCTCGTAACGATTATCAAGACACCAAATCCTATATCCCTTCACTAATCGATGATCCAAACATTCCTGATGAGTAAAAAGCTTATCTTCATAAAGTCCAACATCGATACATACACGAAGGTCGTGTTGTCGATGCTTACTTTGCTCCCTTGAATGGCATAAATGTATGCTTTCCAACAATCTATTTTGATTTTTTATATAAAATAAATGATCAAATATGTCCTCGCTTCATCCTTGAGTTCTATAGTCGTGTTCGTACCTTCAATGATCTTGAGGGTAATGTCTTCCTAGATTTCTGGATTCAAAATCAAAATATCATTTTGTCCATCACCGAGCTTGGTGACATTCTAGGTGTTCCTTCCTATGGTCAATGTGCTTGCACAGAAGACCATTCCTTAGAGTCCCTTTACTATCATCTTGAAAGTGAAGGTCCATATCTAACCGAAATTCCCGATCTTCAAAGCATAAAGCACCATATTCAAATCCCTCATGTCTCCAACACGTACCAAAAATGTGATGGTTCAATAGTCCACCTCGACCCAAACCGAATCTATCTAAAAGAAATTCTTCCCGATCTCAAAAATTGGGAACTCCTTCTGTGTGAAAACGTCTTGTGTCTTGCGGGTAACCGGGATCATGTTCTGACAAGTCTAGCCCATATGCTCTATTGCCTTAGTAACGAGGAGCCATACAACCTCACATACTATATGGCAAAAAGAATGGCTAACATTCATAGTCGGTCCGATAAGCTCATGCCATACGGTATGTTGCTTACTCGTCTCTTCCGTTGGGTTATGGCTAATTACCCACATCTCAATAACGTCGACTACTTCCTTGTTGATCCCATTATGAAACCCCTTGGTGGACCACAACGTCGCACAAAGCAACGTAGTGACAAAGGGTCAAAACGTGGTCGTAAATCCACTTCCGATGCTACTTTCTCTTCTTCCTCCTTTCATCATAGATCATCATCTCAACCTATGGATGAGGATGATGTTGAAGTGAATGAAGAAGGAACCTCTCGTGCTCGTACTCCTTCACCCAACACATTCATTCGCAATCTTAACACGTCAACCTTTACACCAACAACCGACCTTCCTTACAACAATACCAACTTAAGTGCGATAATGAGAAGGCAAACGACGATGTACAATCGGCAAGTGTCCATGCATGAGCAAACCATCGGGGGGTTCTAGTCAATTGGGAAGGCACTCAAGGGCATCGGCAACAAGATCGAGAAGTTGCGGAGAACGAGAGATTAAACAAATCTTTAAGCTACTAACTTAATTAGTATTATTAACTCAAGTATTATTAAACTATTACTCATGGGGTCTTGGCTACGACCATTTGACATTAGCAAGCATGGCTTAACCATAACTTAAGATTATTAACTTGGCATTGGTTGCTTCGGGTACTTAATAAAGCTTAATTCTTGGTTATATTTAGCTCATGAGCTTTATTTAGTTGTTATCTTTTTACATTTTTTTTGTGCATGCTCTAGATGATCATATTACTTGAAAGATTGCATGCTTAATAGTAGCCTAAATCTAGATAGTCACATGTTTTTATTTGTTGCTAGTTGTGGCTAGTGTTATGAAAACTATGTGATTATTCTTTAGTGAATTGAGGCAATATGATTTGCTGCAAATAGTACCCCTAGAATTACCCATTTAGGCAACCTAAATCCTGCAGAACTGGTAAAAACGTCAACTGCAGGTCACGGAACCACTAAATTTAGTGGTACCGTGGGTAATTTAGTGGTACCGTCCCCTGGGAATACGTTTTTAACTGTTTGCTTTCACTTTTTGACTTTATTTTCCTTAGATTCTGCAAACATGAGCTGACTTCAACACTCCCAATTCCCTAAACTCACCATCCTACCAATCCATGCATGCCTTTGATTTGGCTATTTAAGCTCTTGTCATGCATTCATCTTCCTCACCATCCCACATTCATTATAAACTCACTATTTCTTCTACAAATGCTACCACCTCACATAAAGCAAAGAAACCAAGACTCAACATAAAACCACCCAAGGAAATACTTCTCATTGATCTTACACTAGACGATGATGAAGACATTCATACACCATTACCCTCCACCAATTCAACCTCATCAATTTCTACACCTTTGGCTCCTTCTAAAGCCATTTCTACTAAGGCCAACCTCATCATCCTCTTCCACAATTAGGACTACCACACCCTTACTCCCACCTAGTCCTCCTCAACCGTTGGCACTAACATTCACTCTATCACCAATAACTTCTCTTGAGCTTGGGTCCAAAACATCATCATCTTCCGCTTCTCCACCACCAAAACCACTAATGGGTAACCCCATTCTCTATCCTCTAGAACCACATAGCCTAAGTTGTGCATGTTGTGATCACAACCGAAACCTCATCTTTAACCTTAAGGAAGAATTGAACTTCATGTTCTCCTACCTTGAACACCTCCTAACACCACCACAAGGGCCCATCATACCACCTCCTCCACCAACCAATAGCCCAAATAACTAAACATTTTCATGTTTAGCCTCCAAAAATAAACGTCTAGGATCCCTTTTGGAATTGAAGCAAATCTTAGGGCCTCTTGTCACTAAAGATTTATATGTGCTTTTTGTAGTTTGTTTTTATTTTTATGTTGTAGTCATACTTTATGTATGACATTTCTTTTTATGAATAGATGGGCTTATTATGTGGTTGTTTTATCTTTTATGGTTTTTGGCTTCTTAGCCCTTTTCTTAGTTCATGGTTAGATATTTGTCTTGGTTGCTACATGTTAGATATTGTATGTGTGTCATCTAACTTTGTTTTGTAGCAAGAACCATTGCTCGATTCCTTGGTGTCCTCCAAACGAGGGGGAGTATACATCAAGGGGGAGCCTTTGCGACCTTTTTGCTTCAACAAAAAGAGGGAGAAATGGGATATAAACTGATGCGTGGTTTTGTAACCTTACAACAGGTTTTACCTCTCGAGGGATCTCAAGAGGCTTACAACCCCACCAGGCAGTGTACCTGACCGATGTAGTATAGTGTAGTGGTAAGTACGGGGGATTGATCGTTCTCCACAGGGAATAGTGTTCGTTAGGTATGAAAGACTACTCTAATAGGTCTAAGGGTTGAGGAAGATTCTTTTTTGTGTTTTTATAATTTTTTATGAAAGCAAGTAAAATCTCGGGTTTGAAAGAGTGGGCGGAATTAGTTGCTAGTCAACTAACCCAAATTTACTACGGATGCAAATAAAATAAAATAACAAAAATGAAAATGTGGTGAGAAACTTATGTGTAGAGAAATGTGTTTACTTAGATTTCCTTACTCCCTAACTATCTTTTACCGGTTAATTAGTGTGTATTAGTCGCGTGGATGACGGGTGTATTCCTTAATACCATTCGTGGGGTGGCGTACTTACTTCCCCAACTCTACAAGCTCCTACTTCACTCCTATGTCGAGCCGGCTAGGAAGCTCCTAACATGGGATCACTAGAATTCGCTTGTGCATTAAATACAACCATAAAAACCTTTAGTACGCATTTGGTTCATGTTTCTTAAGACGTTCAAGCAAGTTACCGAATAGGAAGTTAGCCAGTTTTCTTAAGCCTAACATAGATAAACAATCATCCAATACAACTAATAACACACTAATAACCAATAATCAATAGCTGGGTTTCATTAGATCTAAGCAAACACAAGATAAATTTAGCCTAACATGTTAATCAAAAGACAAGAATAAGATAAAATCAAACAACACATAGACATATTGAATGATTAATTGATAACTTATCTTCAATGTAACATGGAAGATCTCAAGGCAAAAAGCCTTGAAAAAGAAGCTAAAATCGTCTTAGGGTTTTCTCCCAAAATTCCACACACTAAGCTCTCCTTTAATGACAAAAGATTAGAAAACTATATATAGATTTTTGGATCTGACGGCGTCACCTTATGGAGTGTGACGCCGTCACCTCGCCGCTTCTAGGGTTCCCGGATGACCTTCTTGACGCCGTCCCTCTTTAGCTCTTCAAAAATCCATTCTGGCTTATCAAGGCTTGACGTCGTCGAACCTTGAACGTGACGCCGTCCCCTTTTGATTTAAGCCGTGACGCCCTTGATCAAGTTAAAGCGTGACGCCGTCAGAATTTACATGCTATTTTCACTGGCTTATCATGAGTAAATTTCACGTCCACCTTTTCTTGCCAAGGCATGACGCCGTCCAGAGTAAAATGTGACGCCGTCAAAGGTAACTTTCAGCCGATTTTTGAGACTTTGCCGTTTTCTTCACTTTTATGCTCCAAAAACGTCAAAAATGCCTCCTTTTCCAGATTTCTCCTCAAAAGTACCTAAAATGACAAAAGGAACGATTTAGGGCAATATTTGATCAAATAAATACGATTTAGGGCTTTAATGACCCCTTAAAAATGGTACACTTTTCGCTTCATCAAATACCCTTACACTTGAGATTTGCTTGTCCTCAAGCAAATGCGCTTTTATTCTAATCAAAATACAAGCTAGGGGTCATTTAATGCAAACATAAAAGTAATTACAACAAATAATCGTTCCACTTCAATCATAATAAGCACGGAGATTACAAACTAGCACCTCACAAGTAGTGTTTAGATACTCACATCTCTCAAGTGTCATCAAAATAAATCTCATAAATGAAAACGGATAATATCTCTCACTACCTGTCATAGCAAATAGATTACCATAGGCTTGGGAAAGGATCGAAAACCTCCTCCACTAGGCGTAAGCACCAAAGATAAACTATCAAAGAGGGCTTTTAAATGGGTTATAACGTTAGGTGTAGGGAAAAGGAAAACACGGTTTTGTTGGATAAGGGATATTTTACTGGTGGCGAGTTAAAGATCTTGATCAATTACATGTACTATACAATGTTGCTAAGCCAAGACTAGACTCAATCTTAAGCTAAAAACAAAATAACAAAAACATAAAATAAATATAAAATGAAACGGGATGGTAGTCCGTATGTTTTTTTTTTTTTTTTTTTTTTTTTTTTTTTTTTTTTTTTTTTTTTTTTTTTTTTTTTTTTTTTGCATACACTTTTGCCCTACCATCCAAAATAATACATCATAGGGGCATTGCATCCCCCTTACACTTGAATTTTTACATAACTTTACAAATACTAATCTAATGACTCGAATTAAGATAATTGAAAAACTTGGAGTACTTTTAAAACATTTAGCACATATGGGGGTAATAAATGATGTTCTTCCCCATTACTCCATTACACTAGTACTTTACCCATGAGTCCCAATCGTCCCAAAACAATATGTACAAGGATATGACTCGACTTAGCAACCATGTAATTAACTAGATAATTAACTTGGGTTTAAACAAATGTTGTAACAATAATGCACTAAAAATGAGTGCATACAAGGTAGGCTAAGGCGATTTGGGTGTACATTTAAGTGGGGTGTAACAAATTCTTCCTTTAAGTAAAATGCTTAAAGGTCGAAACGAAAAGATAGGCTCTGAGGGGTGTACTAGGGGTATCGTGTACTAAAAATGAGTACAACGCAAAGGGTGTGGGAGAATTACTTGACCAATGTAGCCGAAGTAATTATAACAAAAACACAGGTGTAAAACAATGGGTTAATCCTAATGCCTCTTATCATGTAGTAAATCTAACTACACGAATGTAGTCTCACTTGTGGCCTTGGAATGGTCCTAACGCAAGTTCTAGAATCTAAGTGCTACCAGTACACACATCATAGCATAAATGCTTTTCCTACCAATTCTAGGGGCGAACCTCACATATTTGGGGGTGGAAAATTTTTTAGTGGTACGGTTTTTTGTGCTAGTCATATAACTCCTATCCGTGAGACGCTCATTAAGATCAAAGTTTCACTCCTATATGTTGTAAAAAAATTTAAATTTGGCACTAAAATTGCCCTAACAGGTATTTATCTCAGTTTTATTACACATCTACCATTAAACAAACAAAAATCAAGCGTAATAGTATTCTCTCATCGTACTTTTACCCTCCCCTTACACTTAAGATGAACATTGTCCCCAATGTTCAAATAACAAGATGTAAAAGCATAAAGTAAAAGAATGAAATCAAATACTCCCCTGATTCGCTCGGTGGATAATGAAATTACACGGTTAGATCTTCCTCCAAGGTAATGTTGAAGCTCCATGACTAATGCATCGCCATAAGCTTGATTCCATAAACATCTCCTTGTCCAAAATAACCTGTTAAACCTGAGAAAAAAAACACGAAAACCTGCATAACATCGGCGGGATAAAATCTATATATAAGGATATAATGCTTGTGGAATGATAATTTTGCAGATTCCTGGAGATTATAAGTTGGAGATTTTAATAAAAACTTTTTAAAAACAAAACTTTCAAAAATTTCTGAAAATTAAATCTGACGCCGTCAGGTTATAATCCCTGACGCCGTCAGAAATGACCTGACAAAAATTTTCATTTTAAGTTTCCGGAAAATTTCTGGAAAAACCTTTACCTTACTTCCTGGAAATCCTGCAAAACATCATTATGACTCGATACAAGCATTTGACTCAAACAAATACGAATATGTATGCTAATTTAATATTATTACGATTCATGTTCATTTGTGTTCTAATAAACCGATTTAGATTTCCCTTACACTTATCTTTTGCAAAATACCTTTATATGTAGTTAAGACGAAGTTAAAAACAAAATAAAGCATTTTCACAAATTAGTTTTGAACATGAATCAATAATGATAAAAATTAAACACACATACGGAAACAAATAAAAACAAACAAACAAACGAATAAACACACAAAGCAAATAAAACAAATAAAGCTTGGGTTGCCTCCCAAGAAGCGCTTTTCTTTATTAACGAGTCTTGTAGCTAGACTCAAAGTCACGTACATTACGTGATTCCATCATTCATAATGACGTATCCCTGATAGATATGATCCTTGTTATCATGGTGGTGGTGTCTCAATCGCTCGACATTTGCGGTCACTTCACCTCCTCCTTTGCTGGTCAAGCTTACTATCCCATCTTGGTGTAAACTTTTAATTGTGAATGGTCCGTACCACCAGGGACTTGGTTCATTGGTAGGTGCTTCCGTTTCTGAATGCCTTAGGAGCACTGAGTCTCCTTTTGTAAATTCAACGGGGTTATTGGTTTGCTCACCAGCCTCAATATAATTGTTATTTCTACCCTTACATTCTCTAATCTCATTTTCCATATAACTCTTAATCCTTGCCTCCCATGCAAGAATTTTCTCTCGAACATTACCACAGACTATATTGGGGTTAGCCTCCATCTTCTTCTGCAGAGCAACATCTCGTATATGTCGTGGGATCGTTGGGAAGTTTATTGTTTTCTTCCCCTTCTTCATTTGGATGGTGCTATTTTCGTAATTGATTTGTGCTCTAGTGGTAGCGAGAAAGGGTGCCCCAAGGATTATTGACATATTCATATCATTTCTCTCAATGATCATGAAGTCGACCGGATACAGGAATCCGGCAACGTTGACCAACACATCTTCTGCAATTCCTAACGGATACTCATAAGAATGCTTTGCAAAGGAGAGTTTAGTATGGGTGGTGGATGGCAATTCATCGGTTAACTGAACATAAACGGATAAAGGCATCAAATTTACGTCGGAACCTTGGTCAGCTATCGCATCCAGATACTTGTGTTTTCCAATGCTGCATGGTATTTCAAAGACCCCGTAGAATTTCTGCTTTTCCACTAACTTTTGTCCTATGAGGCATTCATACAATTGCCCACCGGGTAATGTGTCAGATTTATCATCCGGTTCCATCTTCTTGGACTTCTTGTTGGGTAGATGAGTACGTCGATAGTTTCTCACCCAATCGTTTATGGTCTCCTTGTTTATTTCGTGCTTCAAGTAATGCCTCACTTGTTGTGACACTGGCGGTTCAACCAATTGGCGCTCCTCAGAGGGCGCCTCCTCTCCCTTGTCGGAATCGCATTTGTAGGAATTGGTGTTTCCATTATTAAGTGGGATGATGTCAATTTTGTTAACTTTCATAGTTATGGATTTCCCTCTTCCATCATTTCCGCCCTCTTGGACGACGGAGGTGGCCGTGACAAATTTAGTGTTAGGAACTTCAGCGTCATTCCTCACCAACACTTTTTCAGGGGCTTTTGTATTTGTATATTCCTTCAAAAGATTCATCATCTCCGCCATCTTCTCTTCCATTTCCTCCTTCTGTTTGTAGACGGCTTCCTCAAATTTTGCCAACCGTTCGGAGTGTTTCGACATGTACTCTCTCATTCGAGCTTCGAATGTTGGACTAAGTTCCTGAGGTGGTGAGTTGGGTTGAGCGTGCTTATGGAAGGGTTTAGCATTTTCCCTAAGGGGTGATTCGGACAATGGTGTTTGCTTAACGCTTGAGACTGAGTTAACTGTTGCTTTTTGTGGACTTAAGGGTCTCTTTTGCTTTTCCATAAGATATGCAACCCTTTTCTCAAGTTCACTAACGCTTTCCTCAGTGATTTGATTGGCTGTATCGGGCGATGAATATGTCTTGACTGCCGAGCGCACGTCGTGGGAGACTTGCCACAATTCATCATCGTCGGATGCAAGCTCATCAATGATCTCCCATGATTCCTCGGCGCTTTTGTCGCGCAATCTGCCCCCGGCGGCTCGATCGATGGCTCGCTTGGTGTGGTAATCAACATGGTCATAGAAGATTTGGATTTGAAGCCAGAGATTTATGCCATGATGAGGGACTTTTTGGAGTAAGTCCTTGAATCGAATCCATGCCCCGTAGAGGGTTTCGCCTCGACGTTGTTCAAACATCAAGATATCCTTCCTTAGCTTGGTAGTTCTTCCCGGTGGGAAAAACTGAGCAAGGAAACGAGTGGTGAGATCATCCCAAGAGGTGATGGATCCTGCGGGTTGACGTTCTAGCCATTGACTAGCTTGGTCCCGCAGAGAGAATTGGAAGAGACGCAATCGGGTCGTCTCTCGAGTGGCAACATCAAGGTCTATAGAATCAACAATTTTAAGAAAGTCCTTGAGATGTTGATTAGGATCTTCAGAACGAAGTCCATGGAATGCGCATCCGCTTTGCACCAACCGGATGGTGTCGGATCGCAAGGGTGTGATATTGGCTCCTTGAGTGAGCTCAATGGTGTTTCGATAACCATGGTGGCTAGGACGGGAATACTCTCCTAAAGTACGGGCTCTAGGAGGTGGTGGTGGTTGTTGTGGTGGTGGGTTGTGGGGGTTAAGGATATTACCATCTTCCATGATGTCGGATGGTAATGGTTACGAACAAAGACACGAAGAAAATAGATAGACTAAAGAAAATCTAGAAAAAGAAAATAAAAATCTCACTAGAAAGGAATCTAGTGAGTAGACCTAATAGAAATAACAATTCAACCTAAACAATAACTATTCCCCGGCAGCGGCGCCAAAAACTTGATGCGTGGTTTTGTAACCTTACAACAGGTTTTACCTCTCGAGGGATCTCAAGAGGCTTACAACCCCACCAGGCAGTGTACCTGACTGATGTAGTATAGTGTAGTGGTAAGTACGGGGGATTGATCGTTCTCCACAGGGAATAGTGTTCGTTAGGTATGAAAGACTACTCTAATAGGTCTAAGGGTTGAGGAAGATTCTTTTTTGTGTTTTTATAATTTTTTATGAAAGCAAGTAAAATCTCGGGTTTGAAAGAGTGGGCGGAATTAGTTGCTAGTCAACTAACCCAAATTTACTACGGATGCAAATAAAATAAAATAACAAAAATGAAAATGTGGTGAGAAACTTATGTGTAGAGAAATGTGTTTACTTAGATTTCCTTACTCCCTAACTATCTTTTACCGGTTAATTAGTGTGTATTAGTCGCGTGGATGACGGGTGTATTCCTTAATACCATTCGTGGGGTGGCGTACTTACTTCCCCAACTCTACAAGCTCCTACTTCACTCCTATGTCGAGCCGGCTAGGAAGCTCCTAACATGGGATCACTAGAATTCGCTTGTGCATTAAATACAACCATAAAAACCTTTAGTACGCATTTGGTTCATGTTTCTTAAGACGTTCAAGCAAGTTACCGAATAGGAAGTTAGCCAGTTTTCTTAAGCCTAACATAGATAAACAATCATCCAATACAACTAATAACACACTAATAACCAACAATCAATAGCTGGGTTTCATTAGATCTAAGCAAACACAAGATAAATTTAGCCTAACATGTTAATCAAAAGACAAGAATAAGATAAAATCAAACAACACATAGACATATTGAATGATTAATTGATAACTTATCTTCAATGTAACATGGAAGATCTCAAGGCAAAAAGCCTTGAAAAAGAAGCTAAAATCGTCTTAGGGTTTTCTCCCAAAATTCCACACACTAAGCTCTCCTTTAATGACAAAAGATTAGAAAACTATATATAGATTTTTGGATCTGACGGCGTCACCTTATGGAGTGTGACGCCGTCACCTCGCCGCTTCTAGGGTTCCCGGATGACCTTCTTGACGCCGTCCCTCTTTAGCTCTTCAAAAATCCATTCTGGCTTATCAAGGCTTGACGCCGTCGAACCTTGAACGTGACGCCGTCCCCTTTTGATTTAAGCCGTGACGCCCTTGATCAAGTTAAAGCGTGACGCCGTCAGAATTTACATGCTATTTTCACTGGCTTATCATGAGTAAATTTCACGTCCACCTTTTCTTGCCAAGGCATGACACCGTCCAGAGTAAAATGTGACGCCGTCAAAGGTAACTTTCAGCCGATTTTTGAGACTTTGCCGTTTTCTTCACTTTTATGCTCCAAAAACGTCCAAAATGCCTCCTTTTCCAGATTTCTCCTCAAAAGTACCTAAAATGACAAAAGGAACGATTTAGGGCAATATTTGATCAAATAAATACGATTTAGGGCTTAAATGACCCCTTAAAAGCGGTACACTTTTCGCTTCATCATAAACGCATGCTAAAAACTTGTCAAAATTAATCTTTAACTTAAAATGAGTTTATGTTTTGTCATCATCAAAAAGGGGGAGATTGTTGATGCAAATAATGTTCTAAAAACGTTATTTATATCTTTCGATAACTCCACGTTTTGATGATAACAAAATGTGAAAACACTTTACGTCAAAATTAACGTAAACAAGTTTTTAGTCAAAATATCCCGTTTCTACGTAAATCACTCTAGGTATGAACAAACAAATTTACAACTTGACAAATGATCAAAGAAGTGAATTTGTGTTTCAAACTTCACATTTTTAATGTGACAAAATATTTTTTCAAAAATATACATTACAAGTTATTTTTGAATTATAAAGAAATATTTTATTGAAAAAATAAGTTTAAAAATCATAACAGCTATTTCCCCCCCCCCCCCCAAAATCAGCTCCAAACTTCCCCAAATAAACTTTCACCACTAAAACCAAAAATTGGAGCCTCCTTGTTTGGCACGGTACCACTAAATTTAGTGGTACCGTGACCCTATAACAGGCAAATTTCTTCTGCCTATAAATACTAGCCCTCTTCACAGTTTTTGGGCATCCTTTTTCACACACAACTTTCTGAGTTTAAAACTCTTATCACATCTTCTCTCCTTTGATCATTTAGTTTAGTTTTCTTTTGTTTAAAGAGTGATCCAATCATCCAACCAAGTGATCACCTTCATTCCTCTACTAGTGCAAGAGAAGAACACAAAGTATCAAAGAAGATACAAAGTGTTGTAGTTATAGTTAGTGCACTTGTAACACTTGTTACATACTTGTTGTATTCTAGCATACACCAAGTTGATTTTATTTTGTGTAGTTTGTAAGAGTAGATCATTGTGATCTTGTCGAGATCTTGGAGATCTCTTGTAGCTTGTGAGCTTGTGTGTTGATCAAGTGGATCAAAGGTAGATCAGGTAGATCGAGTCAAGTGTGTTGATCGTGTGATTTAGTAAGGATCGTGTGGATCGTGGTAGATTAGTACTAGCTAAGATTAGTACTCGACATTTAGGTTAGTGTTGGAAATAAGGATAAGCGACGTTGTACGGTTTTCTTCGCCTGAAAGGAGCTTTGTTGACTTAGTGCTTAGAACTCTCGAGTTTGGTACTCGGGGAGTGGAGTAGGGCGAAGAAGAGCTTCGTGACCTAACCACTATAAATCTATTTGTCCTGGTTTGATCTTTCCATCTCATTTCTTTATATTTATTGTTTATATTAGATAGTATTGTTTAGTGTTCATATTGGTGTTGATTGATTTCACAAAAGAATCGAATCAAATTTTTTCACAAGTAAAGTTTTTAAAACTAATTTAAAACCGGTAAAACTATTCAACCCCCTTCTAGTTTTCCACAAAAACTTATCGCGCGAGAGGGAGTAACATGTGGCCTACCAGTGGGTGTTTTCAAGCTTGTAGAAGTGTGTCTTCTTGACCCTTTGTACAACGTCGGGTTGTGATATCACATCGTTTGAGGTGTTCACGCCTACTGATGCAAAACAGAAGAATTCATAAGAATCCTTACATGTTCAATGGTCATTCCTTATACCGGGAACAATTTCTCATTTCGATTTAATAGCCAAATTCAAACTTACACTAGGAACAATTTCAAGTACCTAAAGCATGCTTGAACAATATATCTTAAGACATATCTTTCTAAACTCATTTTGTAATCCCGATTAGGAATTTCTCAAATTCACTACAGAATTCCGTACACCACCTTAACCTATGATTACCATTTTAACTACTAACAACAAAACAAAATTAATTTCTACATCATGTTAAAACATATAACTTTTTTTGCCTTTGAACAAACTGTCACAACAACAATGTAAAAATTCAAGTCAATATCTTACATAAAGGGGTGTTTGGTATTGCTTATAATACTTCAAAAGTGCTTAATCTTAAGCCAAACAGATGTGTGTCATTCAAAAGCCTCTGCTTATTTAAAAGCAAAATCAGCTGTTTCTGATAAGTAGTAAAAAATTCACTATTTCAAACAACTTATTTAAGATGAAATATACATATACATACATACATATATATATATATATATATATATATATATATATATATATATATATATATATATATATATATATATATATATATATATATATTTCTTTTTTACTTTCTAGTTGACATAATAATTGTGTAAACACATCCCATTGAATTTTTTTTAACATATTTTTGAATTTCCAAGTATTCTCTTCCTCAAAAAAAATGTCTATCAATTGACCCCTATTCATTCAGTCAAAGTCTCCAACAGCCTTGCATGTACGCCGCTCACGCGAAGAAGTTATTCTCTAATTCAAAAAAGTAAAGCCACCATTCTCAGTGTGATCAACAAAACTATATAATGTACATCATCATAAATGGTCAATTCTTAATGTAAATCAGCATATAACATCACGAATTAAAACCCTAAAGTCGAATTCTCTCTGGCGAATAGCGATTCCCTAATATCATTTATCGATTTGAAAACTTTAAACGCATCATCTACTAATTCATCAAGATTAATTTACTAATTTGTGGGACATCATGGGTCGGTTCCTATATTGATTCTCTTTGCTCCTCAATTTAATTTATTATTCTTAGTGGGTCGGTGGGATTTGCTATAATTGTTTTCTTCACATTCTTGGGATTCTGTTATTCGTTATAGTATTGGTTTGCATGTGGTACTGAATTTATTACTCCCTCCGTCCCAATTTTATTGTCACTTATTCCTTTTTCGGACATCCCAAAATTATTGTCACATACCCAAAATAGAAAGTGAATAGATAGTGGAGTTTGGTAAAGTTTACTATATTACCCTTGGTTGAAATTAATATTGCAAATTTTAAAGAAGTGTTAATTAATTGGTTAAGGGTAAACTTGTCATTTGGAAAAAAAGTAAGAGAGAGAAAGTAGTGATAGTGACATTTTTCTAAAAGAATGTGTTTTTTTGTCGGGTGTCAATAATTTTGGGACGGATGGAGTATATATTATCACTCCTACGTTGCATGCTGCTATAAAGGATTTATTTATTCAGCAATTTGTAGGGTCCTTTTCTTTGCATGCAAACTGGTGTTTTTTTTTTTAATTTGATCGCTCTTGAAGTTTATTTATTATTTTAATCGATCCTTCATTCTTCTTGTACGATCAGTATGGTTGGGGGTTAGGCGCTTTGAGCTTAATCGTTAAAAACCCTAACTTTCTAGTTAGGGTTTTATCTATTGTAATTGTTTGTTCGTATGTTTGTTATCGCTGGTTGGTTGAATATTTGGTTTGATCGCTGTGTGCTTTAGTCGTGGGTTGTAAGAGAGATGGAATCTGGTTTTTTGAACAAATCTAGTGCATCCAAGGGGGTGCAAGCTGATGGTAAAAAGAATTCCTCATCTAGCTTGGCCGGTCAAGCTAGTGTAATGAAAGGAGGGAGTGGTGATACGAGGGGAAGTAAGGGTTCTGCTGATGGTGCTACGAATGCTACTATTACAGCGAGTAAGGGATGTTCCTCTAGTTTGGCCGATCAAACTAGTAATGATGATCTTGTTCAAAGTGTAGCTGCTAGGTTACGTAGGTTAGGTGGGGCTACTGGTGCACGGGGTAACCCTAGCAACCAGTCCGTGATCCTAAGTTTGATACATGTAAGAATGCTTCGGTTACTACTCCTCATGGGCATATGGCTGATCCGTCTAATCCTATATCGGACTTAGCATACTCAAATGAGCCTATTGTAAGCAAATCTGTACCGGGTGACTTGGGTAATAACAACGATATTGATCAAGGGGTATTGGAAGCGTGTAAGACATTTGAGAAAGCTATGGATGATGTTGCTACTAAGAATGCAAAGAATAACCATGGGGCTGCTAATAATTCATGGGGTACTAATTCATTTGCTAATGTGGTGAATCCGGAAAGGGGTGCTAGGAAAGTTAATTTCCGTGCTTTAGTGAATGAGAACCGTGTTGATAACCATGATACCGTACTACCAAAGGCTGCTAAGGAGGGTGTTTTGAATTGATATGATAATACTCTTATTGGTTTCTTTGTTAGCAAGAATATTGCCTTCCCGTTGGTTCAAAACTATGTCATGAATACATGGGGTAAGTTTGGTTTGAAGAAACTTATGAAGAATGACGCTGGTGTTTTCCTCTTCAAGTTCGATTCTAAAGAGGGTGTTGATAGTGTGCTCCAACGGGGTCCTTGGATTATTCGTAATTCACCTTCATTCTCGCCAAATGGACTCCTGAGGTGTCGTTAACAAAAAGTGAGGTAACTCAAGTCCCCGTGTGGATTAAATTGCACAATGTGCCATTACTTGCCTATTCTGAAGACGGTTTGAGCTTGATAGCTACACAGGTTGGTAAGCCGATTATGTTAGATGCTTTTACAAGCTCTATGTGTGTTGATTCATGGGGTCGTATTAGCTTTGCTCGAGCTCTTGTGGAATTATCTTCAGATGTTGAATTAAAGAATGAAGTTACTATGGCTATCCCCATGAAGGATGATAATGGTTTTACTACGGCTGTCATTAAGGTGGAATACGAATGGAAGCCCCCCCCCCCCCCCAATTGTGATGTTTGCAAAGTTTTTGGACATGATCGTGCTAATTGCCCAAAATGTGTTAAGGAGGTGGTTTGTAATGAAGTTAATGTGGAGCCGAATGTTCCTACTGGTAAGGATAAGTCTAGTGATGGTTTCCAAACGGCTACTAACAAAAAGAAGGGTAAGAATTCTGGTCAAACTAACCTGGGTAAAGGAGGTTTTACTAAGCCTGTTGTGGGTAAGAATTTTCAGTATCGACCCAAAGCTCCTCCCCCTGAACCCAAGAAAGTGGATGTCAATAAGAAGAAGGCTGCTGATGTGGCTAGTACAAGTGGAACTAAGATTCCTACATCTAACCAGTTTGATGCTCTTAATATGGATGATACAGATGACTTGGGTATTCCTACTATGGAAGTGAATAAGGATGTGGATGCTGGTAGTAAAATGGAAGATAAGGTGAATGAGTCTCTTAAGACTGGTATTACATTGCAAGAACCGCTTGTGAGTGAGCTGAAAGATAAGAAGGTTGAAACGCCTAAGCCAAGCACTTCCTCTTCTGCTAACCGAGTTAACCCTTTCTCTAAGGTTGGAGAGATTGTTGATTCTGATAGCGAGGAGGAGGTTGTTAACACATTTGATGAGTCTGCGAATTTATTTCCTATGGATTTTCTCTCATCGACAGGTGGTGGTCATGACCTTGAAGACTATTATGACTATGATGACTATGCAGATCATATTGATGATCTTTCAGGGAATTTGGATGCCTTCAATGACATGTATGATATCAAGCTCCAAGGCCTTCGGAAGAAGTAATTTTGTCGAGTTGGAGTTTTATGTTTTATGTCTAGTGAGTTATTTTCTTATTTAGAAAATAGGTAGTTCCTTGTTATGTAAGCTTTTCACCTATGTAACGGGTTGAGATATGGGATTCACCCATATCCTTTGTACTTAAATGTTTTTTTGGTTAATCTACTTACCAGGGTGCAGGATTACTCCCCTTTACCAAAAAATAAAATAAAAATCAGCATATGCATGATTCAGTTTTGTATATCACTATGATAAGCAATCTCAAATATTGATGTGAATCTGATAGCGTACGCGTACCATGTAGTACCTTAGCTTCGAGATGACTTATCCTGATCAAAGTCCATAAGGAAGTCGGTCAAGTTTTCAGAGTCGTCTATAGCTTCCTCCAAAGTCATTTGACCTTTATCCTTTGCAAATTTGGGATTTCGTTAACACCTTTAACAATAGCAAATCAGGAAGAATTAAAATAAATTCAACCATTATTTATATCTAGTATGAATCAATACAAGAACATAAAAACTAATGTGGCCGCTTACCTTGACTGGCAGAACAACTTTGTTTGTTTTTCGCATCTGAGGAGATTGAATCCTTTCCTAATCTTTGTTTGCTATCTGTAACAACATGTTGCAAATAATTAATATAACCCAATCCATCTTTTATATCTGATACCAACAAAACTTAAGCTAAAAGTTATATATCGTTAGAGAACTACAATGAGAAAAACTTACCCGATGTCCATTATACTCCTCAAACATTTATATAAAAGGATCTTGGAAATTAGGAATGTCGAATATCCTGCCCACAAAAATAAAAAAAGACTCAAATGATTCGTAAAAGTGAGGCTCTGATCTGCCTTTCCTTAGGCGACTTGACACACCCGCCATGGCTGCACCCACGTAAAGTTCGTGGTTACCCCGCCAAGATACGGGAATGTATCAGCCACACTCATGGAAGAGTTAATTTGCAGAAAAATTCATCATTGCCCCGGAAACATAAGGTTAATGAGACGGCCAAAGCTTCATGCTTCAGACATGGTCGTGCATACTCGATTTTAATCAAATATCATAAATATAAAGAACGACCAACCTGAAAAACGCCTCCAATTTAAGTAGGCTCAGATCAGCGAGAATGGAAGTGGTACCCGAAAAACGCCATGGCTGCAACCATATGGTCACCCCGCCAAGCTACGTTTTTCGGCAAACCACACTTACCAAGACAAACAAAGCTGTCAAATATCATGATCCCTTGGATTATACTGCACATCATACAAATGACAAAGCCGTAGGTAACCAAACACGCGAAAACACCCATAAAAAATGTATTATAACCAACCCCTATTTCCAGCAAAACCAACCCATAATTCCAACAAAAAACTGAAATTATAACCACCCCCAAGTTAAAAAGTGCACTATAATCAACCAAACTAATAAGGCAACCCTATAACCTCTAAAATTTAGTTTGTGCACTTAAAACCTTTCAAAACCAAAAGCAAAATGCTAAACAGTATATACCAAAACGTAAAAAAATCAAAATACCTAATTCCTTAAAACACAAACACAGTTAAAACCTAATCTCAGTTTAGAATAAAAATCAGAACTTTAACCATCTAATCTAAATTAACTAAATTATAAGAATAACGAAACCCATTATGAAAGAGCAAAAAAGATCATAACAATATCTAAAAAAAACTCCATTACCTGTTGAAAGCCTAAGGCCGCCGAACCCTATTCACCCAACAAAACACATGAACGATCGTAATCACACATTCGAGCCTGCAATTAAACATAAAACAATGAATAAAAAATACAATTTTTTATAAAAAAATCAGCTCCAATTAAAAAAATAAGATCCCTAAATTTGGCTCACCCAAACAAATTTGTGCGTGTGGGCATGAAGAATCCAGAGGAGGCTTCATCTATCTAAATGGATGGATGTGGCTAAAAAATACCCAACCACTGTAGATTGTACCAAACGCATTCATACAACCACAAAATAGATGAAACCCATTAAAATAATATGGTTCCTGTAGATCCCTCTCACAAAAACACTATAGATGGTTCATGTAGATCCCTCTCACAAAAACACTATAGATCATTCGGTTTCGGCTCGGGTATGTTTTGCCCGGATGGTTTTGTGGGTGTCGGAGCGGGAGAGGGACGTGAGAGAATGTGAGAGAAAGTATGGGAGATCCGAGTGAAGTTGGGTATATTTTTTGTCTTGGGCTATGGACCCCTAAAGTCTATGGTGAACAGTCATCCCTTTTTATACTTTAGTTATAATAATATACAATTAGTTTATGCACACTTGAAAAGTCACAAAATTTGAAAACTTTTCGGTTTTGATCACTCAAAAATAAAAATTTCACAACTATTGAAAGCATAGTTGTCAGGATCCCGATCCTGATCTTAGGATCTTACGATTTTACGATTCTACAGAGCAAAAACGATCTAGATCGATCTTAACAACATTAAGATCTTATAGGATCCCGATCTTAACTATAAGATCTTAAGATGTACTCCGATCCGATCTTACTTTTCTCAAACTGCAAACTAAAAAACTACAAATTTATGGTTTATGTTTTTATATAATTTAAAAAACAACATATAATTCTTCTTAAACATTCCATATTCATAATTTAGGACAACATTTCCATAAAGTATTCATATAATTTCGTGTTTATAATATGTAATAATTTATAGATTTGAATAATATTACAAAGATCATTAAAAAATTATATTATAGTAGGATCTTAGGATTTCAATCCGATCTTACGATCACGATCTTGCAAAAATGAAAACGATATCACGATCTTGAAAACCTTGATCGAAAGAAATTTGAATAAATTTAGAGCGAGTAAATTGAAAGAAAATTCAAACATTGATTTTGACCAAATAAAAAAGTGATTGACGTTTTCAAATGCAATAATTTAGTCGGAAACACATAAATAGTGACTGTGATCGTATCACGACTCCATTTCAAATCAATTACAAATCCGTTAGTAAGGGTTTATAATAACTGGATCATAATAATCAGATTCAACAGAAAATAAAGAAAAATGGCGCCAGTATCAGCGCTAGCAAAGTACAAACTGGTCTTCTTAGGCGATCAATCCGTGGGTAAAACCAGCATTATCACTCGCTTCATGTACGATAAGTTCGACACCTCTTATCAGGTATCATCCGTGATCTGATCGTAGATCTCTAGTTTTTAATAGTAACTGTTATATTTATTAGGATCAACAATCGCCATATATATATATATTTGCCTTCATGCCACGTGATCGGATCTAAGATAAGACCATTATTATGATCAATTCCAGGAACCTCATTTTGTTGCAGATCTCTAGTTGTTATTGCTTTTAATTATGTACCATTCCGTGTGTCTGTGTGTTTTACTACTTGTGTGTTTTTAGTCGGTCAAAAGCTCGGGAACGATGGTTAACCAAAAAAAAAAAAGTTCATGTGTTATGTCCCTATAGATAGATATTTGTTACAAGATCATAACAAAGTTATAACAATGTTTCTGTTCTGCCTAAATGTTAAAAGTTGAGTAGTTCGCTTAAGAGTGAGCACAATTACATATACCTTAGACTAAATTGTGTTCTGTATTGATCAGGCAACTATTGGAATTGATTTCTTGTCGAAGACGATGTATCTTGAAGATCGTACTGTTCGTCTGCAGTTGTGGTATGATATTCTTCTCAGTATTTTTCAGATCATCTTATGTGAGTTCATCAACTTTATTACATCTATCGCTATATGATAGCCTTGCAGATAGACTGCTTTACCTATTGCATTTCAGATTTTCTATCTAAAATAGGAGAAATGAATAGCATCGATTTTAGGCAAAATGATAGACTCGTATTTAGTGAGTGAAATGTAGCTATTTTCTTATGTTGTTTCTCAATAAGAGTACAGAACATTAACACATTAGGGAGAAAGCTTTTACACAGTACAGGATTTATCACCAATGATTTGGGATATTTGACTATGGGGGTGTTTGGGATTGCTTAATTTTTCAGGTTATGCTTATGTTCAAGGTATTTGAGATAAGCACCTTCAATTGTGCTTATTTCAGCTCAAAATAAGCAAGTAGGAATAGGCTGATTTCTCCATCCATACACTAATAAGTGTTCATTGGTTTTGATATTCAGATTCCTCACTGACACAATGAATATACATGTATCATTAATGTACTGACTACTGAATTTGCTATGAGGGATCACGTTTTAGTCCTGTTGTGTTTATTGATACTCAGTTATAGACTTACATGTCCACTTTTATGTTACCATTTCAAATATATTTGTATAACATTTCATATACCTTACATATGCCTTAACAGATACTGCTAATCCAATGCTCTAATCATAACGATAAACAACTAAAATCTCTTAATTTCAGAAAACTAAAACAAAAGATGTTGATCTTTGATAAGTGACCACTACTTTTCTTTTTTGGTGTTGATTTTCAACCTTTGTAACTTTTACTCAATCCCAGTTGTAATCAGTTTAACTTCTTAAAAACTCATTGGATTGAATGCTTAATGAATTTATTATATCACATGTAACTTTGTTAGTAAAAAGTGATTCTGTTTGGTGTCTTCATTACTTATGAGAAGCCAATCCAGATATATCAGCAGTATCCTCAGGATTTAAAGAAATAGTGGTATGTGGGTGTCACAATTGACTCTACAACTTTATAAATATAGATCTATCACGTACTTGTTTAATGCAAATATCATATCATCAAGTGAATAAACTTCTGTGCATTATTATTGGGGCATTCACTTGTCAATTATTTGACTAGTTATACCGTGTTATCTCAGGGATACGGCTGGGCAAGAGAGATTTAGGAGTCTGATTCCAAGCTATATAAGGGATTCTTCTGTTGCAGTCATCACCTATGACGTCGCAAGTATGAAATAATGAAGCATTTTTTTTTTTTTTTTTTTTTTAATATATTTAATTACTTTCTTAAGAAATAAATCAGGGTCCTAAAAAATATACTAATTTTCAAGTAATGATTTCGATATCTGTTTTCTGTGATTTAGGTCGGCAGACTTTTCTTAACACTATAAAGTGGATTGAGGAAGTCCGTGCTGAGAGAGGTAGTGATGTTATCATTGTTCTGGTTGGGAACAAAACTGACCTTGTGGACAAAAGGTGATCCTTCATAGCCATGTAATTTCTATTAGTTAACTGATGCCCCGCCGATAGCTGTTTATTTTCAGTAAATATAAAAATTAGGTGAACTATTATAATATAAACAGTGTAAGTAAATCTAAAGAGATCAGCAAACTTACCATCAAAGGTTTAATGATCTAGAAAATCTTGTGTGCATCAAAGCATGGTTTTCTATAGAAAGTAATCTTTTCGAATTTTTATGTTTTTGGCCTATTTGTTTATCAATTGTCTTGTTGATGAACTTGCTCATCAGTTATTGTTGTCCTTTGTTTATGGTTTCCCAGACAAGTCTCTGTTGAGGAAGGAGAAGCGAAAGCTACTGAGCTAAAGGTCATGTTTATTGAGACAAGTGCTAAAGCTGGGTTCAACATAAAGGTATCTCACATCCCTACACATTTGCAAAAAGTGAAAGAAATATACACAAACATTTACATCTATGGATGTGTTGAAACACATCGAGTCTTTGCATGTCTCGGACAAGTTCTATTTAACTCTTTGCTAGCCACTGAATGTTGAATACATAAAAAGATGGAAGTTTGTGTATTATGCGATATTCATCAAAGGGCATTAGTTCCATGTAAATCGGCAATGTTTTATGTGATTAACAAATTAAGTGAAGTGTTTGAACATCTTAAAAGGCCTTTAATAATGAATTTCTTATATACTGCATCCAACATGATGCCGTCAACCTTTTGCAACACTGACAATGAGAAAATTGGTTATTCTAATTTCTAAAAACTTTCCAGAAAGGGTAACGGAAATTTTCTTTGGTAATGTTGTCTTTTCGGGTTAAAATTTCTTACCCGTGACTTTTTATTACAGGCTTTGTTTAG
Organism: Artemisia tridentata subsp. tridentata; assembly: GCA_021014915.2. Classification (NCBI taxonomy): domain Eukaryota; kingdom Viridiplantae; phylum Streptophyta; class Magnoliopsida; order Asterales; family Asteraceae; genus Artemisia; species Artemisia tridentata. Next base: position 303,357,627 of record CP139501.1, on the reverse strand, counting down.
AAAAATTGCAGCTGCGTTACCAGGAATGGAAACACTCTCCTCAACAAAACATGAAGAAATGGTCGATGTGAATTTGAAGTCCTCAGGCGCTAGCTCATCCCAGCCTGAATCTGGTGGTTGTGCTTGCTGATCAAACGCCAAGCCACAGCTTATTGTCATTTCTCCACTCCGAATCTCCAATGATGGTGGTTTATCTTGTTACTGGTTTAACAATTTTTCTTCCAACTCGTGTTAAGTTCCAGGTGCAATTTCAAAATGCTGGAAACAAAAGTATTCAACTAGAACCCTTATGTTTATTGCTTTGGTTTTGTCATTTACTACAGGTGTATGTAACGATTTCATTTTTTTTCCCTTTCAATCAATTGATTTGTAGACGGTGCTCTTGAGGTGTAGTTTGTCTATGTGTAAAAAGATTTATGTAGTATCGCCAATATTTTGACCATTTATATCGATTAATTATCAATCAAGATACTTGATCGAAATTTAAATCTTCTATTCTGTTTTTAGGTGTGTGCACCTGTCATAGGCTTATAGCATGTGTTGAATTCGGGATCTCACTTTTTTGGCTAAAAAATCCAGTCCGTATCTCTAATTTTTGGTGGTCCGGTAATTTTTTATGAACTTAAGAAAGAATAGCACCGAATTACAGCCACTGTAAAATTGAGGTTTTTACCTTTTAAATTAACCTTTACATAATTAAGAAAAGAACAAGCAAACATAAAAGTGTAGGTTTTTAAACATAGAAGAGATTATTATGTATATCAATCTGAAATAGATATTTTAAAATAACATAATTTAGGAAAAATGAAAGAAAAAGAAAAGCAAATAGCCTTTGAAAGGATGAGGCCTTCATTGCTCACCATTCATCTAAAGATAACAAAAACCTTTCTAAAAACACACCACTACTCTATCTCCATCATATCTTAATTTTTAACCCATATACACACTCACTCACTCACTAAAAAACCACACACACCAAAATGGCTCTTAGAATGTGGGCTTCTTCTACAGCCAATGCTCTAAAGCTATCCTCTGCTACCAGACCTCATTTCTCACCTCTTTCAAGATGCTTCTCTTCAGGTATTTTAAATTTATACCGTTGTACTGTTGAATACATTTTATTAAGGATAAAATATGTGGTATTTAATATATATGTGCATTGGGTGTATTATAATAGTATTGGATGGTTTGAAGTATGCAAATTCACATGAATGGGTGAAACATGAAGGTGGTGTTGCTACTGTTGGTATCACTGACCATGCTCAGGTTCTATTTTTCTTTCCTTTAAATTACTAGGCATAAGCTCGAGCATTCGTTTGGTTCATTGCACTTTTAGGATGACCTTGCATGAATTCGTTTAGAGATATTTAGAATTATTTCCAACAAAAACTATGTAGTATAAACATTAAACCTCTTTTTAAAATACTTTTCAGATAAAACAGACTTTACTAGACCAAGGCTTGATATAATATCAGATAAAGTGCGTTATATTAAGTAGCTCGCATATGTTCGTGTAAACTACATATCATGCTGGAGCTTGACTAGCTTATATGATTGGACTCGTTAGGCGTAAATCTCATGTTGTGAATGCTATGTTACGACTTCTGAATATAGTTGTATAATTACTACTGTAGCCTAAAGTTCTTGTATAAATTGAAAAAATAAATGCAGGACCATCTTGGAGAGGTGGTGTTTGTGGATTTGCCTGAAACCGGAGGCTCAGTGACCAAAGCCTCCGGATTCGGAGCAGTAGAAAGTGTCAAAGCCACCAGTGACATTAACTCTCCGATCTCTGGTGAGATTGTTGAGGTGAACTCAAAACTCACCGACGCTCCTGGTTTGGTAATTCTCGACCATCTCTTCTTCTTCTTGTACTATTAAGGTCAAATGAATTGTTTTTTGGCATCAAACTATTGCATGGTTTTCTTAGCGTTCTACGAAAAGATTTTACCAACATAAACTTTATACTAGCAAACTCAAATTCGAAACAACAACTTTTTTGTATTTGTAAAATAAAACATGTCAATTTCAATTCTAACTAGAGCGTTGTTGACCTTATAAGTCAAATTGTACTTATATGTTCATTTCTCTATGACTAACAAGCAAGTTTTGTGAATGCTGAAGATTAACACGAGCCCATATGAAGATGGATGGATGATTAAGGTGAAGCCAAGTAACCCATCAGAGTTGGATTCTTTAATGGGTTCGAAAGAGTACACAAAGTTCTGTGAAGAAGAGGATGCTGCTCACTAGACTTGAACATACATGATGTCCTACGAATTCTTTTTCGTTTCATCTTCAACTTTGACTAACTGAAACCATCTCAGTTGCTTTTTAAATAAATCATATTATTCGAAGGTTTGAAGTTGATCTATCTACAAATCGTGTTACAATTTGAAATATGTTCAATCTAATTTCGTTATACCTCTGTTTAACGTTACGCGTCAATGTATGAGTATGTATATTTCACATTCTATAAGCACGGCCCTTTTCAACCGAAAGATTCAAATGGAAAGAGCCAACATTGCAGGTTTTTACGTACAAAGTAGAGAATAATATGTAACGCAGACAAGATTTCCTATAACTGAACAAGTTGATACTCAGAAAGCAATAACAAGTATCCTTAAACTAGAATTTGAATATTTATGTGATACTAAACCCGAATTATATAAACTTCCATCCCCAGTCTTTACAGACAGAGGTGTTGTTTTTATTAGTATATAAATTTCCAACGTCACAAATATATATATCATGAATTATATTTTTATAGGATCACCACCCATATATATAAGACCAAAGCACAAAGCATGATACTAACATGAACTTGTTGAAATGGCGGTAGACTAACATCATCATGGCCATTGCAATTGTTAACATGAAGCTGCGATAGATATCAGTTTGGATCTCATTTTATCGATGGCTGTTTCAACTCTAGTCTTGGTAGCCACAGCCACAACGTTGTTTTCACAAGTCAGACATGAAAATCTTTCAGGCATACAATACGAGATGGCTATGAGAGACTCCCTAATATGCTCTTGCGAAATATCCTCAAAGCTTGGTCTGTGATCCATATAACGTTGTATGCTTGTCCTATGAAGTAGTCTGTAAATAATACAGTTAATTTTTTTAACAGATTGCAAATTTTATTAAGGCAAAGACGCGCACACACACTACGTCTTTTTAGACATATTTTTCCACACTGGGGCTTGATCACACAACCTTTTGGTTGATGGCGTACGTATATCTATTATCAAACAAAGAAGTCCGTATTCATTAAGATATGATCAAGGGTATTTCCGTTTTCTTGAGTTATCATGATTTTTTCTTGCCGTGTACGTCAATTTTTCCTATTTATGTTATTGCTGTGATGATTTTCTTTTTGAATGAGCCAACTAGAGCACAATCTTGCGAGGTTTTTCTAGGATATTTCTGTTTTCTTCTTGACTTACTGTGATTGATATAACCTTTTTAGATGATTTGATAATATGCTATCGTAATCCAACGTCAATTCTGGATTTCAGATTTGACTAGAATGACAAAAAAAAAAAAGCCATCAAAATTGAAACATAGGCAAACATTTTTCTAATGTTCGCCTTTTCTGAACACGATACAAGATATCAAGAAAAAAATGAAACGAATCTAGAAAGCACAAAAACAAAGGACACAGTGTCAGATCAAAATCACGGCTAAAAGGGTACCTTAAATAGCTACGGCGGTGAACCAATGGGCGTTCTAGTGGATGTATGCCTCCGTCCGCTGGTTGGAGAAAACAGAGGAAAGGAGGCGTTAAGGAGAGAATGTTTTGGCCATTGTTGGGAGATTCTTATCGATTCCTTGTTGAATCTTTTGTTACCTAAAAAAAATGTCTTCCCAACGTTTGTAGTAAGATAATATTAATCCATAAATTTAGAGGACACCTTTGACTTTGATTCTCTCCAAATCATGTATAAGATTACATTATAAATTAGTGGTAATGATTTTTATTAATTAATCTACGTACGAATCACTTAAAAAAAGAGTTTACTTAATAAAACATTGTTTATAAGGATAGTAAGCATGTCAGCGTTGCCGATTATCAACGTCTTGCAAACATTGAGCTGTAAAAAGCCGCTTATATTGTATCTTTAAGAGGAGAGTTATTTTACATACCAAATTTTTTCTACATACCAAGGGACTCATCTCCACCTTCCATCTAGTTTAAACTAACAGTGGGGATTAACCTAAAATTTAATATGGAAACATAAGTCCATGTCTTTTTTTCTCTTTTTCTTTGTCTTTTTGTCTTTTTTATTAATTAACTTCTTTTTTAACCTTTTTTTTTGTCTTTGTTTTTAATTCACGTTTTTTTCTAAATCAAGTTTGTTGTTTTTTTTTTTTTTTTTTTTTTTTTTTTTTTTTTTTTTTTTTAAATTCATGTTTTTTTCACTTTATTATGTTTTCTTACGTTTTCGTCCGTTTTCAGACGTTTTCGTTCGTTTTCGTCCGTTTTTGTAAATTTTCGTCCGCTTTCAGATGTTTTTGTCCGTTTTCATACGTTTTAGTTCGTTTTTATCCATTTTTGTCCGTTTTCAGACATTTTCGTCCGTTTTTGGCAGTTTTTATACGTTTTCAGACGTTTTTGTCCGTTTTCGTCTCTTTTTTTACATTTTCGTCTGTTTTTTTTACGTTTTCGTCCATTTTTACGTTTTCGTTCGTTTTTCGTCCGTTTTCATACGTTTTCGTCCGTTTTTATATTTTTTTTCGTTTTCAGACGTTTTCGTCCGTTTTCATACGTTTTCAGACGTTTTCGTCCGTTTTCATATGTTTTCAGCAGTTTTTATACGTTTTCGTCCGTTTTCGTTCATTTTTCATACGTTTCGTCCGTTTTCAGACGTGGTTTTATGCTTTCATATGTATTCGTTTGTTTTCTTATGTTTTCGTCCGTTTTCATACATTTATGAATATCCCAATTGATATTCTTAATATCACAAGTGATTTTCTGTGATATTCAAGATATCACTTGTGATATTAAGAATATCAATTGTGATATTCAGAAACGTATGAAAACGTATGAAAACGAACGAAAACAGACGAAAACGTATGAATGCAGACGAAAACGTAAGAAAGTGAAGAAAAAAAACGTGAATTAAAAAAACGTGAAAATCACTTGTGATATTCAGAATATCACTTGTAATATTCTGAATATCACAAGTGATTTTCATGTTACAAAACATTAGTTGAAAATCACTTGTGATATTCAGGATATCACTTGTGATATTCAGAGTTTTATCACTTGTGATATTCTGAGTATCATCAATTGTGATATTCTGAGTATCATCACTTGTGAGATTCTGAGTATCACAGAATATCACTTGTGATATTTAGAAACGCGAATTAAAAAAAAAAACGTGAAAATCACTTGTGATATTCAGAAAATCATTTGTGATATTCAGAATATCACTTGTGATATTCAGAATATCATCAATTGTGATATTCTGAGTATCATCACTTGTGATATTCAGAGTATCATCAATTGTGATATTCTGAGTATCATCACTTGTGATATTCAGAAACGCGAATTAAAAAAGTGAAAATCACTTGTGATATTCAGAATATCACTTGTGATATTCAGAATATCACTTGTGATATTCTATTCTGAGTATCATCAATTGTGATATTCCGAGTATCATCACTTGTGATATTCTGAGTATTACAGAATATCACTTGTGATATTCAGAAACGTATGAAAACGTCTGAAAATGGCTAAAAACATTTAAAAACGGAATAAAACAAATGAAAATGGACGAAAACGTAAGAAAACAAACGAATATATAGGAAAACGGACGAAAACGTGAATTAAAAAACGTAAGAAAACGGACTAATATGTATGAAAACGGACGAAAACGTAAAAAAATGGACGAATATTCAGAAACGTGAATTAAAAAAACGTGAAAATCACTTGTGATATTCAGAATATCACTTGTGATAATACAGAATATCGATATTCTGAGTATCATCAATTGTGATATTATGAGTATCATCACTTGTGATATTCTGAGTATCATCACTTGTGATATCCTGAGTATCACAGAATATCACTTGTGATATTCAGAAACGTATGAAAACGCCTGAAAATGGCTGAAAACATTTAAAAACGGACGAAAACATATGAAAATGGACGAAAACGTAAGAAAACGGACGAATATGTAGGAAAACGGACGAAAACGTATGAAAACGGATAAAAACGTAAGAAAACGGACGAAAACAGATGAAAACGTATAAAAACGGATTGAAACGTATAAAAACAGACAAAAAAGTACAAAATCGGACGAAAACGTATGAAAATGGACGAAAACAGATGAAAACGTATAAAAATGGACGAAAATGTATAAAAACTGACGAAAACGTATAAAAATGGATGAATATGTAGGAAAACGGACGACAACGTCTGAAAACGGACAAAGATGTATAAAAACGGACAAAAACATATGAAAACGGACGAAAACGTAAGAAAACGGACGAAAACGTATGAAAATGGACAAAAGCAGATGAAAATGTATGAAAACGGACGAAAACGTATAAAAACGGACGGAAACGTATAAAAACGGACGACAGAGAAAACGTATAAAAACGGACGAAAACGGACGAATATGTATGAAAACGGACGAAAACGTATGAAAACGGACGAATATGTATGAAAACGTAAGAAAAAAAAAAAAAAAAAAAAAAAAAAAAGAAAAAAAAAAGATTTATAAAAAACGTGGTTTAGAAAAAAGACCAATTTTTTTTTTTAAAACGTGAAACTAAAAAAAGACCAAAAAAAAAAAAGATTTAAAAAAAAGTGAATTAAAAAAAAGACAAAAAATAAATAAATAAATAAGAAAGACAAAAAGACAAAGTAAAAGGAAAAAAAGACATGGACTTAGGTTTTCATATTAAATCTTAAGTTAATCCCCATTAGATCAAACTAGATGAATGATGGGGATTGATCCCTTGGTATGTAAACAAAGTTTTGTCAAATGATCCTAAATCTTAAACATGATGTTCACACTAGATTCTATTGATTTTGTATGATTTCAAATCGTAAAATTCATTTTTAGATAATCAACAATAGACTAAGATTCTAGGCATATTTTAATGATAAAATAACATAAAAAACGTATAATTTATTTTTAGAAGGCAATTATTTTTATTAAATACAGGAGAAAAAAGACAAAAAAACACTCGCCCTATATATAAGTCATCTAATAGCTTACGAGTGATATAGAAAGAAAATATAATAATTAGTGACATTACAAAAACATGTGATACATATGAGAAATTACAAATGACTCTACATAAAACTATTAAAAAACAATACAAACATCACCTCTAAAATAATTATGACACGCAAAATGACCATATAAACCATGACACGTATAATTAATTTTGGTGGTTTTTCTTCAATTACTTGTCTTATGAAATGTAGGTGTCGATCAATTTTGATTTACTGCAACAGTATAAGCTACATTATTTCGCATGATTTCTACTGTTGTACTGTTTGAATTAGACGAAAGGACAATAATTTTAAAGACAATTCATGTCCTTTATGACTGTAACTGATTAAAAGTTGAGGGTGATGTTCAAGTTGACAAAAAACCTTCTCGCCTTAAATATCTTAGACTAGCTGGATAAGAAAATCTAGCTTGGAAAGTACATAGATTATTTATAACTTTTACCCTTTATATATAACCAGACAAGTTATTTTAGGGACTATTATAAATATAGCAACCGAAGAATCAATCATAGTCACTTATTTTTAACTAACATAAAACATCAACTTATACCCCTCCCGTCACTCTTTTTTAATTAGGGGAAACTATTAAAAAATGTATCGAACTTTACGTGAAAATCGGTTTTGTGTACCCAACTAAAATTTTTTATAAAAAGTGCACTTAACTCCTCAAAATTCACCTAAAAATGCATTTTGGCACCTGCCCAGCAGGTAAACGGTCCCTCTCGTTACACTACCAACCCGAATTTACATACACGGTCCCTCTCGTTACGCTAACTTGCGTCCAACGTCCAAAACCAATTTTTTTTTTAGAAAAATTAAATTTTTATTCCGAAATAATTTTTTTTAGAAAAATAAATGTTTTTTTTTTCAGAAATTAAAATTAAAAAAAAAATTCTAAAAAAAAATATCGGAAAAAAAAAAATTTTTTTTCCTAAAAAATATTTTTTTTCCCGAAAATAATATTTTTAAAATTTTTTAATTTCGGAAATTTTTTTTTTATTATTTTAGAAAAAAAAATTCTAATATTTCCGAAAATTATTTTTTTAAATTTTAATTCCGAAATAATTTTTTTTAGAAAAATAAATGTTTTTTTTTCCGAAATTAAAATAAAAAAAAAATTTCTAAATTTTTTTTTTTTTTTTTTTTTTTTGTCATATCTTTAGTAATCTCAGTCAATTAAGAAAAATGAAGCTTTTTTTTAGAAATTTTTATTTTATTTTATTTTAATTTCGGAAAAAAAAACATTTATTTTTGTAAAAAAAATTATTTCGGAATTAAAATTTAAAAAAAAAATAATTTTCGGAAATATTAGAATTTTTTTTTCTAAAATAATAAATTTTTTTTTCCGAAATTAAAAAAATTTTAAAATATTATTTTCGGGAAAAAAAATATTTTTTAGGAAAAAAAAAATTTTCCGAATTTTTTTTTTTAAATATTTTTTTCCGAAAATAATTTTTTTTTAGATTTTTTTTTAATTTGAATTTCGGAAAAAAAAACATTTATTTTTCTAAAAAAATTTATTTCGGTATAAAAATTTAATTTTTCTAAAAAAAAATTGATTTTGGACGTTGGACGCAAGTTTGTGTAACGAGAGGGACCATTTATGTAAATTCGGGTTGGTAGTGTAACGAGAGGGACCGTTTACCTGCTGGGCAGGTGACAAAATGCATTTTTAGGTGAATTTTGAGGAGTTAAGTGCACTTTTTATAAAAAAATTTAGTTGGTTACACAAAACCGATTTTCACGTAAAGTTCGATACATTTTTTAATAGTTTCCCCTTTTAATTAAAACTCAATTGCACCATTTAAAAATATATATATATATATATTTCTAAAATCGTTGATAGTTAGGCGAAACAAATTAAACGATTAAGATTTGTCTCTCGGTATGCAGAAAGATATTCCGTGATTATTTCCCATATATATAATCAAACAAAAACACTCTTACGATAGATGATATAATGGTTATAATTCGAGTATACATTTTGCTAGTGAGAAAATGTATGTTTTATATGAACCGAATACTTACTCAGTTACTCTTGCTTTATTTAGACTTGCATTCATATATTTACTGATTTACTTATTGTACGTTGTATAGCTTCTCTATTGTGCAAATGCATGCATGATCATGCATGTATTCTTCCATAAGGTTAAATGTTTCTAGAACCCGTACGAGTACAATGTATCCTGAACACTTTACGTGCACTTCCACTCTAAGTATTTGCGAGCACAAATGAATCTAGTATAATAATTAAATTTAACCCTAATGGTCAGTATTTAGGCTGCTATAAGGTGGCCGACCCAAAACATATATGCATACATCTCTTTCTTTAATTAAGACTAAGAGTACGTCCTTTTGGTCATTAAATTTCGCCCAAGGGAAATCTTGGCCACAATTAAATTCTTTGCCTTTATTGATCTTGATTATTCAATTTACAAACACTCAAAATCCTGTATGATTAGTCGCCAACATGTCAAACAAGTGGCACAACTTGATATTCTAGTACGTCATTAAATACTAGCTACAGTATATGTCTCGAGTGACATTTTCTTAGTATATAATCCAAGTCATCGAAGCTAGTTCAATTCATGTCTAATGACATGTTTAGCTAGTTGTAAATCTATCTGGTTGTCTACTAATAATATCTTGTAAAGATCGAGATTTGAACAGTACTTGCGCTTCAATGAAGTCATTTGTTTTTCTTACCACAAGATTCAATTCGCAAATAAACAACGTCGATATTTCACTTTAAAGTATTTAATTATTTAGGTCGAATTCCAAACCTTTTCGATTACACCAAATTAAAGAAGACCAAATGATTTGATCCACTGTTGTTCGAGAGAGAAATTCATTCGTGTTTTGTGATGTTTAATGAAAGACGACGAGACACATGGAGAGAAACCATGACCTAACTTATGATAAGATGTCTCATTCTATCAAACTCAATACCAACAATTTTATCTATTCTTCTGTTGCCACCTAAGAAAACCATATAAAAGATTTGCCACCATGTATATTTACTAGGCCAAAATTCTACATCCTAAACCACATTTGAAAACCAAACATCATTATATTAATTAAATCGATCAAGTGCGGTACAAGTCCCTATTGGATACACTTGTAACTTATCAAGATTCAAAGATATATACCCTTGAGAAGGATGTGTGTGGATATGATGCAACAAAATTCTAAAAGAAATATAATAGTTTCTATTATTGTTAGCACTACAACAAAAGAGAGGACGGGCGAGGAGTATTTCGGCGGGGACGCCCCTGTCCTCGTAGAAAGTCGCTAAACGACAAAAGCGTTGTTGAGCTGGCACACAAATTGGCTGACCGTTTAGTAAATTTTCAACGCAAATTTTCCCCGCCAAAAGGTTTTTAGATATTTGGCAAACTTTGACCAAAATAGCATCTCTTAATTGTTCCCGGGGTTTTTTCCCGCCGTTGCTTTCGGCGGGGACATGTCCCCGCCGAAAGTTGTTTCCAGTTTTCCCTCTCAACAATTACTTTATCCCGCCTCTTTAATGAAGTTTTTAATGAATATGGCTACGAAATTTATGATGAATATGGTTCTTATAAGAACTGTGCACCGTGGATGAGAGACCGGATTCTGGAATGGTTGAGGAAAAAGCCGTACTACAAAGAGTATTTGGACGCTCAAGCTGACGATGAAGCTGAAAGCACTTTGGACACCAAACTTGATGATCTGGGAAATAGGGTAACAAATCTCGAAGATAAGTTTGAACTTATCAAGCAAAGGAAAACAAGAAAGGGAAAAGATGGTGCAGGTTCTAGCAAAGATGGAAGTAGCAGCAAAAAAAAAAATTAATGGGCGATGTTTGTTGTGGTCTATGTCGTGTGTTTCGTTTGCTTGTCGAGTTGTTTCGTTTGATTTGTTTTGTTTCCTTGTCGAGTTGTTTCGTTTGAGTCTGTATGAAATGTATGTGGTTGAGAACTCTTGCGTGTTTTAAATAAAATGTTTGCCTTCGTGTTTGTTAATTGCGATATTGTTCCTTCAAATAAGCTCATAAACCGAAACACCCTTTTGACACAGAAATAAGCAATCCCATATAATGGTTTTCGATCTATATAATGAGGATATTATGCTGCTTTCAAGTCATTAGGAATTACAACATCTCATGTACAACCATATCATCTCGGCTCATTCGTTAAATATCTCGTGTACAACCATATCATCTTGGTTCATTCGTTAAACATCTCGTGTACAACCATATCATCTCGGCTCATTCGTTAAACATCTCATGTACAACCATATCATCTCGGCTCATTCGTTTAACATCTCGTGTACAACCATATCATCTCGGCTCATTCGTTAAACATCTCATGTACAACCGTATCATATCGACTCATTCGTTAAACATCTCAAGTACAACCATATCATCTCGGCTCATTTGTTAAACATCTCGTGTACAACCATATCATCTCGGCTCATTCGTTAAACATCTCGTGTACAACCATATCATCTCGGCTCACTCGTTTAACATCTCGTGTACAACCATATCATCTCGGATAATTCGTTTAACATCTTGTGTACAACCTTATCATATCGTCTCATTTGTTTAACATCTTGTGTACAACCGTATCATATCGACTCATTCGTTAAACATCTCAAGTACAACCATATCATCTCGGCTCATTCGTTAAACATCTCGTGTACAACCATATCATCTCGGCTCATTCGTTAAACATCTCGTGTACAACCATATCATCTCGGCTCATTCGTTAAATATCTCATGTACAACTATATCATCTCGGCTCATTCGTTTAACATCTCGTGTACAACCATATCATCTCGGCTCATTCGTTAAACATCTCATGTACAACCATATCATCTCGGCTCATTCGTTTAACATCTCGTGTACAACCATATCATCTCGGTTCATTCGTTAAACATCTCGTGTACAACCATATCAACCATATCATCTCGGCTCATTCGTTAAACATCTCGTGTACAACCATATCATCTCGGCTCATTCGTTAAATATCTCATGTACAACCATATCATCTCGGCTCATTCGTTTAACATCTCGTGTACAACCATATCATCTCGGATCATTCGTTAAACATCTCATGTACAACCATATCATCTCGGCTCATTCGTTTAACATCTCATGTACAACCATATCATCTCGGGTCATTCGTTAAACATCTCGTGTACAACCATATCATCTCGGCTCATTCGTTAAACATCTCATGTACAACCATATCATCTCGGCTCATTCGTTTAACATCTTGTGTACAAGCATATCATCTCGGCTCATTCGTTTAACATCTTGTGTACAACCATATCATCTCGGCTCATTCGTTTAACATTTTGTGTACAACCGTATCATATCGACTCATTTGTTAAACATCTCAAGTACAACCATATCATCTCGGCTCATTTGTTAAACATCTCGTGTACAACCATATCATCTCGGCTCATTCTTTAAACATTTTGTGTACAACCATATCATCTCGACTCACTCGTTTAACATCTCGTGTACAACCATATCATCTCGGATAATTCGTTTAACATCTTGTGTACAACCTTATCATATCGTCTCATTTGTTTAACATCTTGTGTACAACCGTATCATATCAACTCATTCGTTAAACATCTCAAGTACAACCATATCATCTCGGCTCATTCGTTAAACATCTCGTGTACAACCATATCATCTCGGCTCATTCGTTAAACGTCTCATGTACAACTATATCATCTCGGCTCATTCGTTAAACATCTCAAGTACAACCATATCATCTCGGCTCATTCGTTAAACATCTCGTGTACAACCATATCATCTCGGCTCATTCGTTAAATTTCTAATGTACAACCATATCATCTCGGCTCATTCGTTAAACATCTCGTGTACAACCATATCATCTCGGCTCATTCATTAAACATCTCATGTACAACCATTTCATCTCGGCTCATTCGTTTAACATCTCGTGTACAACCATATCATCTCGGCTAATTCGTTTAACATCTTGTGTACAACCGTATCATATCGTCTCATTTGTTTAACTTAGTTAAAAATGATGTAAATTAAGTATAAATGACTTAACTTAGTTAAAAATGATGTAAATAATTTTAAAAAGTTTTAAATAAATTAAAGATGATTTACAAAATATTTAAATTAAATTTAATTGATTTAATAGTGATTTAACTTAATTAAAATGTTTTAAAAATAATTTTAAATGATTTAAATTAAGTATAAATGATTTAATTTTATTAGGTAAAAGTGATGTAAATAATTTTAAAAAGTTTTAAATTAATTAAATATGATTTAGAAAATTTTTAGTTAAATTTAAAAGAATTAATATTGATTTGAGTTAGTTAAAATAATATAAAAGAGTTTTTTTTTTTTTTTTTTTTTTTTTTTTTTTTTTTTAATATTTAAAATCCTTTCAACGGGGACATGTCCCCGCCGAAAGATTTCACCAAAAAAATTGATTTTCCCTCGTAGCATTTACTTTATCCCGCCAAAGGTTTTGGCAAATAATTAAAGCTTTTAGCGGGGACGTGTCCCCGCCAAAAAGTCTGACTAAAAGACAAATTTACATGTCCCCGCCGAATGTGATAGCTAAAACCTAGCCTCCATTATTATCAGATCTGCGTAACACTTAGTAAAAAAAAAAAAAAAAAAAAAAAAAAAAAAAACTACTCATCTGCTCGCTGCTTCTGCTACCATCGTGTCCACCACACTCGCATCTCGACCACCACCATCTCCACCACCACCACAGCACCATCATCTCCACCACAATACACCCACACTCTCCACCACCACCACAGCACCATCATCTCCACCAAAAAAAAAACTCATCTGCTCACTGCTGCTGCTTCTTTTTCTCATCTCCTTTCTTCCTTGCTCCCTCTCGTTTACAAACCCAGGTGAGTGTGGGTGTTAATTTTTGTTAATTATTGATTTTTATTATTTTTTTAAATCTCTTTATTTTTTGTTATTTGTTAATTTTTGCAATATGTTAACTTGCTATAAATGTGTTTTCTGATTTTTGTTATTTTTTAAAATTTTTTTGTGCAGTCTGTTGTCGAGACCAAGCCGAGAATCGAAGCCGAGAACCGAAGCCAAGAGCACAACGTGCCTGCTGTCGAGACCACAACCGAGGTTTTCTTTATTTATTTATTTATTTTTTTTGTGTTTTCGTGTTACCGGGGACATGTCGCCGCCAAAAGTTTATATTGATTAATTTGTGTTTATATATTATTTTAGCTAGGCTATAGGGGCTGTTTGGCTTAGTTTATCAGTTAGTATAAACTGATGCAACAGAAATAGAACAAATTAATACATACGATAATTAACTGAACTTGTATATGGAATTGGTGCAGGCTATTTTTTTCCCCCTAACTGATGCTAGATGAAACTCTAAATGCGAAACTTGATCAAATGAATAATATTTCCATATGAATTTCAACCTTAACAAAATTACCCTGCACCATTCTTTTTTTCCTAACGCTACAACTCCTTCTAAGTCTGCCATCTTCTCCACTTAACTATCAGAAACATGAATATTACAGTAAATGACTAGAATTGAACAAGTAAACATTGATGAGAAACAAACGAATAGTGGTTTTATTTTTGTGTCTCCTCCGCATCACAAGATTATCCTGCTATATATAATGAAAGGCTCAGCATTAAACTATCAAAACATTCATACTTAGCAAACAAAATTGTTTTTCATAGATCAATATATAAGAGGTTAGACAAAAATATCTCTAAGGTTCCAAAGAGCTACTAAAGAAGCTTTGGTAAAAATAAAATATCTAACTTGTCATTAAGCTATTTGAACACCAAAGAGCTTAAATCCTTTAGTCTCTACATTGCTTGTTTGGATTACTTCATCGCTCATCTCCTGATCATCATCAACGCTTCCTTCATCTTCCTTCGATACCAAATACTTTACTTGTGTTCCCATACCAAGCTTTAAACTCGCTCCAATATTACTTGTAGACGATAATTGATGAGTGTCTAAATACTCATCATTTTTGTCTTATCTGAACTGCCAAAACATCCAAAAACACTCAGAAATGCATCAAAATACTGAAAATATCCCAGGGATTGTGTTTTGTATGTTTCAAATGCAAAATGTTTGAAAACAGTTGAAAAACGAACAAAGTTTACAAAATTGGCAGTTTCAGTCCCTCAACTTTCAAAACTTGTCAAATTTAGTCCCTAAGCATTTGTTTTGTAAGAAAAGTCACCAAAGGTCCTTTTTAAATCATAAGTTGTCATATTTAGTCCTTTGGTGAAAAGTTTTAATAATTTACAAATTTGGTCCCTGCACTTTTAAAAATAACATAAAAGGTCCCTGGAGGTTTAAAAAGTGGAAAATTACATTTGTGGTCCTTGGGTTATTCACATATGGCATGGTTGGTCCTTGGAGATAAATTTCAGATTTTGCTAGAATGGTCCCTGGAATTTCAGAATGTTACATGTTTGGTCCCTAAACCTAAAATTTATCTAATACTAAATCCTAAACCTAACCACTACATTACCCAACCCATCCCCTTTATAATAAAATCCCAACCCAGTTACATAACCCAGCCCACCAAGCCCAAATATTAAACCCGACCCATTTTTCTATCTATTTAGCATAACCAGAGTTTGACTCTAGTCAAACTCTTCTCCTTCTTCCTAGTTACCCGCCCAAGCACCTCAACCCACCATCCACCGCCCTTATCCCTGACACACCCACTTCCCTTATCCCTGCTACACTACCCAAGCATTAAATGCTTCGTCCTCCAACAAGTTACCAGTCCAAGAGGTGTTTCCCACTCACATTAGTTTTGGCGCCAAAACTGGTTTAGAAGGCTCAGATCACTTCAAAGGCATCCAAGGGCTGGAAATGAATCAGAGAAAGATAAGAAGACAATCCCACCATAGTTTAGTATAAATAGACTTATGTTGTAAGCCAATTCGGCAGTAGTTAATTTTAGCTTAATTGTATTTCTTTATCAGTCTTTTAATTATTGTAATTCTCACTTCAGTTATCAATACAAGTTAGTTTCAGTTATATTGTTCTAATTTCAAGTTACTTAGTATTAAATTTCAATGATCATCAGTTTTAAGTTAACTGTTAAGCTTAATAAATTCTAAATCCTGTTAAGTAATCATAAAAAGCTCCAAACAACCTTTCAATAAGCTTATATAAGCTCAATATAGCTTTCTATAAGCTTATTTAGTGTGCATCAGTTTAATTTCAAGATATGAAGAAAAGTCAACATAAGTCAACAATTGGTCAATAAGCAGTTCTAGAAGGTATAAGCTATTTAGGAAGGATTTTCTGGGTTTCTAGCTTGTTCATAACAAGCTAGGATTGGTTCTGATCTAGTTCTTGCTATCCCAATAGCCCCTCATCAGTTGTAAGCATATTTCAAGTATTACTTAATTTTCTAAGTTTACTGTACAACTGCTTATATGCTGTGCTTATTGTTGTTCTCAGTACTTCTTTATGTTGTTTAAGTTAGAATAAGTCAGTGTGGTAGTTTATGTTAGTTAAAAATCTCATTTTCAATTTTTAAATCATATAAAAGCCAAAAACAGCTAGACTTACTATAGCTTAATAATCTGCTTAATTATACTTTAAAAGTTGATCAACCTAGTTAATATAAGTTATTAATCAGTTATTGTTAAATATCAGAACTTAAAATAACCTTTGTCAGTTCAAAACCAAAACAGAAACACCTTAAAGGGGTGTTTGGTTTGGGCAGTCACATAGGCAAAACCTTGTGTTACTGTAGATTGACCATAAGCTCACCTTTGAGCCAGCTTCTATAAGCCATAATAAGCTCTTTCCAAAATCAGATAAGCCTTATAGTTAGATATTCCAGTTTTGAGCAACCTGTGTTAATTTCAGGCTGCCAAAAGCTCTAATAAGCCATTAGCTGACTCAAGCTTATTCAGACCCTTAACTTAGCTTCTCTGAGTTCATTTTGGACTATATGGTGTATTCACAAAATTTGGTTAAGTCCCTTTTTGTTTTGACAACTCTGCACAACCCATAGCCTTAACAGACTATATATTTGCAGTTTTCATGGTTTTTAAAGGACCTTAGTGGAATTTTCATTTGCTCATCAAAAGCTCCCATAGGCTGTAACTTTGGATAATCAAGCTCACCCAGCTCATACCCAACCTTGTATTTTTGTTGTGATTTTTAGAACTCATTTAAGCCCTCAAAATAAGCTTGCAAAAATGGCATCTCTGCCCTGCTCCACAAGCACATCAGCAGATTTAGAGTTTTCTTCAGCTTATTCATAGCTTCTCAGCTCTTAAAGTCAGCTTATTCTAGATAAAATAGCTTATTTTTACTCAACTCAGTACCTTGTAACTTTTTCTTTTAAACCCTAGCTTATTTTTCAGCCTTAGCTTATTTATAAAAACCAAAATCCTTTATAAGCCAACTGTTAGTATAAAGCTGCTTAATCTAGCTTAATTCTTAAGATATAAAAATAGTTCCTTCATTAAAGTAGCTTATTATTAGCTTGTTAACAGTTAGCAAAAAGAAAAGTTCCAAAAAAAATAAAGTTTTCACAAAAAGGCCTGGGTGGGATTCGAACCCCAGACCTTCTGCTCACCACACCAACACCCCAACCATTGTGCCTGTAGGTCTTTTCCATTATAACTTTGCAACCTTTATTATTTAAGTAGTTTAGCACTTTTAAGCTTATTTAGCTTTTTAGCTTAATACAGCTTATCCACATAAGCTGTCTTACCCATTTTATTTTTCTTAGCTTTGTAATCACTTAAGTTAATTTAGGAAAAAGTTTCATAATTTTCTTAATAGTTTTAATATTTTTAATCTTTTAATTAGTTTCTATTAGTAATTAAATCATAATAAATAGAAAAATAATCAGAAAAATATAAATCTTTTTTACATAATTTTCTTTTATTATTTATAATCTAGGAAAAATATAATTGTATTATTAGACCTCAAGAAAAACAAAAATAAAAAAATAGTGATAGCTTCTATTTAATAGAATTTATCTTTTTAAATTTTTAATTAAGTAATTTTCATTTTTATAATTTTCTTAACTTCTTTTTACTTAATAATATTTATAGAAAAAGTTTTAGATTTTTCTTTGATTATTTAGTATTTATTATAATTTAAATTAGTTTTAAATAATTATTAAATAATAAATAATTAATAATAAATTAAATAAAAAGTGTAAAAAATATAATTTAAGTTTTTAAATAAGTTTTAAGTCATTTTACATTTTTAGGTTTTAAATTTCATATATTTCAGTTTTTGTCCCATTTTAGATTTCCCGTTACGCATTTTTAGTTTATTTTTTATTCGCGTTTAATTTTCTTGTGCATATCTGTTTTTCATTTGTTATTTAGAATTATTAAAAAGCAAAATCTCATATCTAAATCATCTGTCACTTTAATCCAAAGCTTTTCACAGTTTGCCCATTCACACCTCGTTGGGAAACGATTCGGGTAATTACTTACCTGTCTTCACACTACACACGAACGTGAGTTTTTGCAAGTGTCCTTTTTCACAAAGGGGTAATTTGTAATTATTCACGCGTATCCGCTGTCTGCATTTATTTATAGGTGTATTCAGCCCGGATCAATAATCTTGTGAGCAAGGTAGAGACTTTTTGTATAACTAGGCTATAGGGGTTGTTTGGCGGTTTGAACTGCATATAAGTGTGAGTAATGCCTTGATCAGTTTGTTTCTCACCGATCTTGTTGTCTCTATCACATTATATATGTTTTGAAGTAAATGGCTAGATTAGTATGTTTATGTGTTTACACATTTACTTAAAAAGATTAGAAGTCTAAATCAAGTATGAAGTGGTTTCATATGCTGTCCAAACAGTGGGCTAGAAAACTTTGAATGAATATGTTATTTGTTAATTTTGTTATTAATTTTGTGTTAATTGTTTTCATTTGTTGATTTTTATTAATATTTTTGATTTTTTTTTCATGTCGAGACCAGCCGAGAGCCGAGACCAGCCTTCTGTCAAGACCAGCTAGCCGAGAGCCAATACCACAATCAGATGGCAGCTGTTATAGCTACGAGCCACGGTGGGGATGGAGGTCATGATCCACCCCATGGTCACGCGAGGAGGATAGGCGCTAACTGCGAGCGTAAGAATTTCTCGATTATTTTAATTAAACTTGATCATTATTTGAAATTGATAACTTGTTATTTTATGTCACCATCACTTGAATTTGATTACTTGCAGGGTCTAATTCGAGAGCTCCCAGGCCTAGGCCTACCAAACCTGGTTCCAAAATAGGCAAAGGCGGGAAGGTGGTTCGTGGTGCCATAAAGAACGAAGCACTACACTCGATGAGGAATCGGACTGGTCGTCCGGTCTCGATCAGATTCGAGAAGAAAGCGAAAGGGATGTAGGAGCATGTTGGCACTCACGCTTCGTGGTTCTCGAACTTTGTCGGGACGTTGTTACGGGAATCGATTCCCATGTATTATGATTCGTGGGATAAGGTTCCCGAGACCGCGAAGGCATACATTGATAACCAGCTCCACGTAAGTTTTTTTTATCTTTTATTTTTTTAATTATTGTGTTTATTTATTTTAAATGTGTTTATTTATTTAAATTTGTCTCTTTATTTAAATTTGTAAATTTTATTTTAATTATATTTTATTGCAGCATTTTTTTGATCTCGGCCCCCACCTTGCCGGTCCGGATGGAGACGATATTGTCATTAGTATCGAAGCTTACCTCCGAAAGCGATACGATGACAACAAGTACAGATTCAAAAAGAAAAATTTTACACAGCAAGGTGGGATTCAGAAACTGGACGAGATCAAGGAAAAGCGTCCGGCAAACAAGACGGCTGAGGATTGGGAAGCACAGGTAAATTTCTGGATCGACACTTTATTATTATTATTATTATTATTATTATTATTATTATTATTATTATTATTATTATTATTATTATTATTATTATTATTTTATTATTATTATATAATAATAATAATAATAATAAATAATATAATAATAATATAATAATAATAATAATAATAATAATATTTCATTTATATAATAGTTTTTATTATTTATAATAAGCAGGTGAAGTACTGGTCCGACCCAAAGAAGTTGAGGATCGGGGAGGTCAACAGGCAAAACAGGGGAAAAATGACGAGTGCTAGCCTTCACGGATCACATTCCTTAGCTGTTATACGCGATACCTTCGTAAGACACTTTTTAATCATTTTATTTATATATATAGTGTTGGGTGAGTCTTGATTGATTTTATTTATAAACAGTTGAGCTCCCCCACCGACTCCGAGGATAATAGAGGCCAGATACGTAAGTATAATTTATTTCCAAAAACTCACCAACATTAATGCAATATAATAAATCACGACTTATATATTACTTTTCTTGTTTTTTTGTAACTAAACAGAATGAGATGATACGGCTGCGGACAGAGAGCACCTCTTCCGGGAGGCGTATGGCTGACGTGGATATTTTGCGCCAGGTGATCGGCGGCAAGCAGCGGGGTCATGTTCCTGGCATAGGTCCAGTGTTACCGGGCAGTGGTCACAAGACGACTCTCAGCTCCTCACGAGCTCGCGAGGAAGCCTCCTCGTCCTCGCTGCAGGAGACCGTGACGAAGCAAGCCCAGGAGCTGTCATCGCGAGGGACACAGATTGATATGTTGTTGCATTGGGCCAGGAGACAGCCGGGTTTTACCGAGGAGCTAGCGAGTGGCTTGCCAGGGACATCAGGATCCCAAAATGCGTCACAGGGTGAGTCTACACCTACCGGGGAGGGTAATGGGGGTAGTGGGGAGAATGGGGAGTAGTGTATGGCTTCTTTGGGTCCGATGGGTCAATTTATATTTGTTTTGGGGTATTGGACAAAGTTGTGTATATTTAGATGGATTATTATGTGTTTATGTAGTTTATGTGTTAGGATTCCCGCTAAATTGTTCCCCGCTAGCTTATGTATAGTTTTTGGACCATTTTGCGGATAGCTAGCTAGCTTATATATAGTTTTGTAGAATATCATGTGATCACGGTTTTTGAACCATTATTGGCGAATTTGGATTCATATGATTATGTTTAGCGAATTTGGATAGTTATTGTAAAAACAGGTTCTATGTTTAGCGAAGTTGGCGAATTTGGATTAATATTATTTTTAGCGAATTTGGGTTTATTGTTGTTGTTGTTGTATGTTTAGCGAATTTGTTGTTGGCGAAGTTGGCGATGTTATTGTAAAAACAGGTTCTGCAATAGGCTGCATTTGGTAGTGTCAGAGACTTTTGGCGGGGACATGTCCCCGCCAAAACGTTGAGCAGATTTATATGGTTAATGCTTTTGGCGGGGACATGTCCCCGCCAAAAGGCTTAATTAATTAATATAACCGCTTGATTAAGTAACTTTCTGATTAATTATTATAGTTTTTTACGGGGACATGTCTCCGCCAAAAAGTGTTGCCACGCTGGACAATCTTTGACCAGCTAAAAGGCTGTAGGACCCACTGTCCCCGCCCAAAGTTGATCTACGTCCCCGCCGAAAGTATCAGCGATGAGCCTTCGGCGGTAACCTTTCGGCGTGGACATGTCCCCGCCGAAAGAGAAAAAAAGCCCCCTCCGAAAGGGTCGAATGTTGTAGTGTAGGTACATAGACCTTATGCAACATTCGTAGTTGTTAGAAAAACCTATAAAGTTTGAGTTCGTATTTTCTTCTGAACGCGGATTCTTATTAAACTTGCTAGAGGCAAAGTAGAAAACCCTATTAGGTTTGAGTTTGCATATTCTGTTTGTGTATTATTTATGATTTCTTACTGTGAAAAGATAAAAATTTACATCTTTTGATATGGCTTTTTCATCCCAAGTAAAATTAATTGATGCATGATAGGTCAAACTTATGTATGCTAATGGTGATGGATTTCATCATTAACCAATCCTTATAAATCTCATAATCATGTATGTAATGGTCAATAATGTGTACCTCTGCCAACTGGATTTTTAATATTTTGTCGGGTTGTTATGATGCTTTTGATATAAGGAATTGATTTGCACACTCGTGATTCACACACTCAACTTTACTTATTACACAATTATACATTGTTTGTTGTCTTCATTTTTTGCTTGTATATTTAAGTGTGCAAATCAAAATAAAGAGCGTGCAAATCACCACCCTTTAGTATAACTCTCGACTCAAGAATAAAAAATAATTATATTACGGAGTATATTATTAATTTACTAGTCATTCTTGTGCGTTGCACAACTACGTAGACAAAAATAACTTCACCTATATAAAACTTGGGAGGGAAGGGATTCGGTGAAAACAAAACATAAAATGAGAAAGATTAGAAGGAGTCTGAGCCACACAATTTAAATAAGAAGGGAAAATTCGTGAGAAATGCATTTATTTTTGTAGGTGTATCTAAAATGTGTGGTTGTGTTTTTTTCTTATTCTTCAAAATTTAATTTAATTTCTCATTTGATCCTAACTCTTGTGATCATGATGTAACCTTGACCATCGGGGTATCGACGTCGATCGATTCTGTTTGTTGTCAAGTTTGTGATCAAGATATTGAAGACTCACAACGCCTTTTCGTTGATTGCTCGATTGCTAAAGACTTGTGGTCCATGGTTAAAAGTTGGTGGGGCTTAGATGATTACCCAAAAGATCTTAAAATTTTAATCACTTGGGGTGAATTGGTGCCTTTAACTGCATTGGGAACATTATATTTTGACGCGGTCGTTCAAACTACATGTTGGATCATTTGGAGATGGTTATGTTTTGACTCAAAAAAGCCCACGAGCTTGGTGAAGATATAAAAATCCTCTCTTACATATGGATTCTTCATAGAAATAGGCACTTCAACTCAAATTGGATAGACATGATCTACGATCCAAAAATTGCTTGTAAACACATATTGTAATCCTTTTTTTCTTTAGATTCTTGCTAGTGTGTTTTTAATACATCGGCGTTTAAAATAACCAATTTATAAATCTTAGATATTTTTTTAAGAGTAATGATAGAGCTACAAACAAACTTCCACAAACTAACGTGTCATAGGGTGATTGGTGTATTTTGTGGCAGTTTCTCTCTCCTATCTTTAATTAAACAAATCATCATTTGACACGTCACTTTGTGATATTTTTGTGAAAGTTTGTTTCTAGCTCTAGCATTCCTTTTTTTTTTAATAGGGCAATCAAATTATTATCAAATTAATTGCTTTCGAGCATTACGATTTTTCTCTGAATATTTACTTCTAATAAAAAAGAGATTTTAGATAGTAGCATTAAATAAAGATTATTAAACTAGTTTTAATTTTAGGGTTGTTTTTTTAGATAGTAGCCATTTTAGGGTTCCAGGGTACTTTAGAATTGTGTATGCTTTCTAATTTAATACGAAAACTGAAGTCCAAATAATAAACCTCAATTATAGCAACAAAACAAATGTCATATTACGTACCCTTATCTTGGCCATTTTACGGTGGTAGGATATATATGCTTTAGAACTATGAAAATTACTTTGTACTCTCCACTCCATCAAATCATTATTATTATCATTATTAATCAAAACATTTCTAAAAAGAGCTATAAATGATATTTGATTGATGAACAGTAACAATTGTCGTTTCTTAAAACGTGTGCCACTTTCATAACGAACACTTATTTGGATACGCACAGATTATTATAAGAAAGTACGATAGATATAAACACCATTTACACATAGACTAATAGGAGAGATCTTTCGTTACCATTACGTTAACTGAAAAAAACGGAAAAATTGTAGTTTAACTCAATACACTTACATCTGTTTTACGTACTTCCAACTCCCGACAACCCTTTAGGAATTCCCGTTATACCGGCGTCACGCTAGTAAAGGAAAAGCACAATGACGAATTGTCCGTTAATTAAAATGAGCGCTTTTCACAAGTCTTTATTCACATGAACATATCAGCGATTTTGATAAGCAGTTTCTAATAGCTAGATCAAGTCTCCGTAGGCGACAAAAATAGTTCTCGATCAGCAACTTCTAAAAACCATGACCTAATTTAATCAGGTACCCACCAATGATTATTCAAAAAAATGGTTATAGTAATTGGCCTATATATATATGTTGACATTGATGTTTATGGGGTGACAGAAAATGGTGGCATCTGACTGTTTAAAATAGGCCTTTTAAAGTTTAAAATTAACATAATTTGATTAGTGTGTTGCTAATGGAAGTCAATCCAATGACTTCACATATTCTCATCTGGCCATTAAATTATAACAATAATGTACTGTAACTTTTTACATACTCTAAATAATGTGTAAAACTGACTGTAAGTTGGTAAGTAATTAGGCTGGTCGGCAAGAGGCAGGTGAGCATCTCACCATGCTACAATCTCACGCGCTATCTCCTTGCACACCATGTCCACTCACGCGTGAAGCTAGTAAGATTCGATGGGAGAATCTATTGTAGCTTTATAAGTGCACGTATAGATTATGAAATCATGCACTTTTAATTTGGTAAAGACTTATAATCTGATATGGCTCCTGAAAAAAAAAAAAAAAACTGTAGATAAGTGCAATTCATAGTCATTGTTTGGTTAAATATTGTTAGAAAGTGATAAACGTGGGTTGGCCTAGAACAAACGTGTTCGATCTAGTGCTATGTGCACGCTAACTAGGACAATTTTAGTTCGGCTCCAAGATCGGTTTTGGTCTTTAAATATAGTATCGGGCATCAAAGTGAAAGAGAAAATCTTATTTATCATAAAATAATACGTACCTCTTTTAGAAAAAGAATTTGTGTATAGAGAATATCTAGTTTTGATATAAGATATGCTCGCATGATCGAGTTTGTTTGTTTTTATTATTATAACCTAAAAGTAATATATGGTTCACGCCTTGCCATTGGTATGCCATTATGGCTCAATGAGGTATCCTCTAAGACGTAAGTTTTACTAGTGTTGGCTAGCTAGCTAGACGAAAGAGAACTATCAGAATCATATATCGAGAATGATAAACGAAGAAACCCTAGGTTTTAACGCCAACCTCTCGAAAGGGAGGATTTACCCGGTCTGAGTCTGCATGATGATGGACTCCAAACACATGGATTATATTAGTCGGTCAGATTACAGATCGGAAACCATGGTTTAATTACAATATGATACCGTACATATATACCTTAATGCCTGATTATCTTAATGAAAGAATATATGACTTATTAAATGTGCAACATTGTCTTGATGTGTTGTCATAGCACTAGCAAAAGAGACACCATGAGTGAATAGGAATAGTTGCGTCGTTGCGCTTCCTTAAATCTACTTTTACATTGTCTACTATTGGTACCATTTTCATGCTCACCAGTTGTAATCTTTAGTGATAACTTAACTTTGCCTTTGTCAAAAGTAAGATATCAAATTAGGTAAATCACATTTTTATGGGGTAAAATGGTTTAAATAGAAAGTGTCATTGCCATATATATTAGTACAAAAGTAGATATGTTGGATTTATGGATGTGTTTACCTTTTTCCTGATAAAAGTAAACTTGGTGCGTAAAGACTATTAAAGACAAGATTGATCCCATGTACTAAATATATATTACCAAAAAGGTTTAACTACTTGAATTTAATTTTCTAAGACAAATATAGAAAACTTGATTAAACACGAATCTTATCTTTCTAAGCTCAACTACTATATGACGTTTAGAGTATCCAAAGCAATCTAGTCAAGAATAATATCAAGGGCAACCCACCCTCTTGGGGATCTCACTTACTGGTCTCAAGATCATGCTTGATAGAGTATTTAAATTGCGTATATCACATACAAGGGATCGACATGTACAAGGCTTGGATTTGAAAACCGGCCCTCAGCTCGCCCTTACACTGCGTACCTCAAACTGCTAGCTATTTAAGCCATCATCATTGGACCAAGTTTATATTAACTAAACAAGAGGTCAGTGATTTGCAAGCTTATTAGAGCTAAAATTAAAGCCATGTCAGCAATGAACCTTTCGATCAGTACTCTTGTGAGATGCAACCTCTAGCTAGGGATTGGCATTGTGGCAAAGTCACTAGTATTGATTCCTTATGTGCCAACTAGTTTAGGTTTTAGAAACACTAACAATTCAATCATCATGATCGGCTGATCGCGTCAATGGAAACCTGCGAGTGTAAATATTACAGTATAAGAATTACACATCCGACAGTTAACAGCTAAAGCGGAAGCATGCAAAAAAGTTCAAATTAAAGCTCGTTACAATCTAAAACTTTAGGCTGGATGGCAAGGAGGTGAAACCTTCACCATCCAACTCCATTTCACGCGGCATCTTCCTTGCCAACCTCCCAAGTTCATGCGCGAAACACAAATACCAAAACGACTTATGGTGGTCTGATCACCAAGC
This sequence comes from Artemisia tridentata subsp. tridentata, assembly GCA_021014915.2. Classification (NCBI taxonomy): domain Eukaryota; kingdom Viridiplantae; phylum Streptophyta; class Magnoliopsida; order Asterales; family Asteraceae; genus Artemisia; species Artemisia tridentata. Next base: position 303,331,011 of record CP139501.1, on the reverse strand, counting down.
GAGAACCAAGAAAAAAAAAACAACCACCTTGCCCACTAAATGGTGAAGTGAGTTGAAGGGGAGTGAGAGGAGAGAGAAAGCTGACGTGGCGCTGATGTGTATGGTGAAAAAACAACCACCTTGCCATCCAGCCTTATAGCATTATAAAGTAGTTAATGAATGAAATCTATACAATAGCAGTTCTTAACTTTTTCTTCCATTTTGATTCTTCTAGCTAGCACTAGATGTTAGATATTTGCTTCACATCAGGATAGTTTGTGGTCTTAGTGAGATCATGAGCCATTTCTCGTCCTCAAGAGTTCTACATTGTCATTACGATACATGGCTAATGAGATTGACAATACGCCTTGTGGCACGCATACTTTAGAAAAATTTGATTCGTTTTTGTCTCGTCCTAAAAATTTGATTCGTTTTTGTTATTTTACCATGTTGATCGGTTAGAGATATAAAAAATAAAAAGAAAACCAGATCACTTCATTCCTGTATGTATACCCTATATGGAATATTTCGTTTTATTTGGAACTTATTCGTGTACAAAAAGCATGTTCTAATTGACAATAAGTTCTAATACAAAATTTCATTTAATTATTTTACCAGAGAAAAGTTTTTAACTTTTTTTTCCTTAATTCTAAATATAGATTTACTAAACATAGGTCAAAAAGCATAGAAAAATGACGGCTAATTTTAACAATGAATGCGTGAGTTGGTTTGTTGTTTTCTTGAAATTAAACTTATAACCATGAAAACGTGAACATGTTCGCTTCTCATATCAAAGACTTATTATATTTTGCAATTCCTATTTATAAACATGTGATATACAAGAATAGTAAATATGTCGTCGTTGACTTCTTTTCTCAACTTTGGTCTTTATCTTCATTGTAAGTCGTTCCATTTTTAGATAAGTAGCATTCTATATATTTTCTTTTATATAGCTAGCTTCCATGATAATATGTCATTCACATTAGTTTTTCATTTATTCCCAATGCTGTTTTATAAAATTTATAAACGATGTCTTGTTGATAAACCAATACTGGTGAACCTAATAACCTCCATATATATTAGATACTATAAAGTATATACAATCAATTCAATTTATCATAAAGCCTCAAAATAAAGACAATATATTTATTCTTTTTGCTTCATTTCCAACAGCCATCAGCCAACTACTTGTGAAAATCAGCAATGAAGATATAGTAAATTTACGATACACATTGTTAAGACATGTATTGTGCAATAACTGTTGATCGATCATACATAGTCGTTTCATTTACGTAGTTCTTACTTGAAATACATGGACATGTTCTTTAAAAGCACTTAGTTAAATGTATCTTTATGTATTTATTTTGTATAATTTACTCTAAAATGTGTATTTCATAATACGATTGATAACTCTTGAGATTTATATACAGACTTAGGAGTGAGCATCGGGTCAATACCGACCCGACCCGAGAAATCCCGAAACCGAATTTCGGGGAAAACCTAAACCGAATACCGAAGCGAAATTACTCGGTTCGGGACGAGTCGGTTTTGGTCGGTTTTGTCGGTTTTTGTTTTTTTTGTTTTTTCTGGTTTTTTGGCCCGAACCGAGAAATCCCGAAACCGAATTTGAGAAAAACCTAAACTGAATACCGAAACGAGTATGGTCAGTTCGGTTTCGGTTCACTCGGTTCTGGCCGGTTTTTCGGATCGAGTCGGTTTTGCTCACCCCTAACAGACCATGCATGTAGCTTCTTTTTCAATAATAAAGCATGAGAAGCAAACGATTAAAAGGATTGCATCACCAATCAGAAAAAAGCACCAGAATTAGAGGGCCAGCCAAAAGCAAGTCATTTGTGAAAAAGGGCCCCATTTATTTAGGTATTTTTGAAAGTGCGACCACAATTGAAAACAACATAACAAATTGCTCTATTAAAAAACAAAATACTAGTCGCCATTTGATTAATTATTTAAAATTTATTTTTATTATTACTTTTGTTGTAGATCTTTTTCAAAATTATGTTGAGAAGATGAAATTTTCTTTCATAACTTTAAATCTTATTTTTATTTATTTAAGCTGATTATTTATTTGTTACTAAAAGTGTGTCTTTTAAATTTAAAAGTCAAATTTATTTCTACGTAACGTGTCTATCTAAATGCACGTTTAAATTTAATGAACCATAAATAAGTTTCTTTCTTATTTGGTAAAGGTTTTTTCAGTAAATTTATTAAAAAAAAATAATAATAAAAAAAAAAAAAGTTTAAGTACAGATGATTTGAGTGAATCCACATCTCAGCCCTTTATATATGCAGAAAACAAACCCACTATTTGTACTTCAAATTATACCTATCATAAGAATGACAAACAAAACTTATAAACTACTATAAGGAAAACACCACTAACCAGATTACATTTGACTCGTAGTTATACCAAGTATAACAAACCAATAGGATCTCGTTATTCACCAATCGTGATCTATTCTTAACTGAGTATAATTGATTGTTTCTGATCATAAACGTCATTAACTTCAATTCCTATCTATAAAGTATTAACCATTTTGGTTAGTTCTTGGGCGATTAGGGTTTTTTATGTAATTTAGGGTTTCTGCGATCGGTTAGTTTTTTGTTTGTGTTTTGGTCTACTACTTACTGATTGATCTGAAGTTATTACTGAAAGGATTATGCGCAAGTACAACAAGCTTTCACACTTGCCTTCACATAAATGCCGAAGGTTCACACCGGTCCACACTAAACAGAAGATGCAAGCTAAAATAAGAAACGAGATTATGAAATAAAATGAGAGTAAATAAGGAAATGAAAATATTGTGTTATTTTCATTTAAGGGTTAAGCAATAATAACCCCAAGCTTGATATTTATCCGGGATAAATATTAAGCGATTATAAACTATAAAAATCCAAACCCTATGGGTTTAGGGTTTGGCCGACCGACCTAGCACAAGGGAGGGAGTAGTTTGACTTTTTTTCAAACTAGAATACTTATTGTACAAGTATTAGGGCTCTAGAGTCTTCCCTTGTATCCTATAACTACAAAGGGACTTCGAGGGATCCTTATAACTAACACACAATCCCTAAAATTCTCTCCCCTCCTCTCTCTCTAGTTGATCGGTTCCAAGGAAGGGTTTTACCCTTTGGATCGATTCCAAAGTCAACCGAAGTCGACTATATCAAACGACCTTTAGTTGATTGATTTACCTGAGTTCGTATCTCGCCTAACTTGCGTAGGTTCGAGCCCTAGTTCTACCTGTGCAGTATCGGTGGATACCTGACGCAACCCGAAGAGTGCTTTTCGGTAATCTGGTTGATATGGAATAAGAAGGAACATCCGTACATCAGACTGATTCAGAAGCTTACACAACTGCAGAAACAAATAAGTATTTTATAAACACCCTTTATACATGTTTCGGGTTAGGTTATATCACTAATTAAGAAAGATCTTGCTAGTTAGGGTATGTTTGGCTGCATGGCTAAATATGTGTTTACTTCCGTTGTTGCATGTTTTATTTGCCATAGGGGAACCACCAGAACCCTACAGTGGTATCAAATCCACGCAAATTATATATAACCTAATTAGGGTTCTTAGTAACTGCTATTGTCATAAAAATTAAAACTTTAATTTTGGTTATGCATGGTTTGGGTCGATTTGTGTTAATTAGGGTTGTTAATACAAATAATGTCAAAAACGTCATTTGCATTTTTCGGTTTCTACACGTTTTGATAATCACAAAATATAAAAATACGTTACGTAAAACTATGTTTAATAAGTTTCTAATCGAGAAATTCGTTTCGACCACAACATCAATTAAGGTAAGAATAAACAATCTACCAACTTAGTTAAGTAATCAAATAATTTATTTTTCTCTAAACTTCACATTTTTATGTGACAAAACATTTTTACAAAAGTATTTTTGTAATTATAAAGAAGAGTTTTAATAAGAAAACAAATTTGAATTTCAAAATTCTCTAGCAGCTAGTTTTCCCACCCAAATCAGATAAATTTTCACCAGATAAGTTTTCACCACACCAGGATAAAAATATGAGCGTCTTAAGGTGACGGTCCCTTAAATAGGCGACGGTCCCTTATATTTACGGGATCGTCCAATCTTTACGGGACCGTCCCCGCTCCTCCTAGTGCCTATAAATATTGCACTGTTTCATGCAGAAAAATTCACCTCTTGAGAACTTAAACTTTCTGTCTTCCTAAATCATTCTAAACACTCTTCTTTGATCACATTAATGTGTTGTAAGTTGTTGATAACGCTCAAATTGTACATGTTTTTAGAAGCGTTATTGTGGATTTTATGCATATATATTGATCACTTTTATGAACTTATGGTACTTAATGGAAGTATAATTTCTATTTTAGGTTATGGAAGCTCACGACAAAAGAAAACGGAGGAAAAAGGCGAAGAAATGATCAAATAAACGAAGATTTATGCATGTCGAAGAATTCCGACAAATGAAAAGTCTATTGGAGTCTATTCGAGACGATAAAGTCATGCAGTTGTCACTCCAAAGACTCAAGATAAAAGCACAAGAGGGGAAAACGAGAACAAATAAATGAGTAAAATAAGCTCATACGGAAGATTTATGGTACGACTCGTTGTTCCCGACACAACTCCACCATTTTGGCCTTAACCTTGAGCATGACGAACTGGATTTAGTTGATTCAAGAGGCCACGGAAGCTAAGAGAAAAGATCTACAACTTTGGTTTGGCCAAAAGGGTCCATCGATCGGTATTTGGCCCGCAACCGATCGGTTGGTCAGCTCGTTATTTCTTCATCACTTTTGTGTACAAACAATTCTAGGTCCTTCAATGTGTTTCTAGGCCATTCTAGGCTGCTTGTTGGCCAAGTGGCGCATTGATGACCCCTAGGCTTTGAGAGTAGTTAATAGAGCTCTTGTAATCATTTGAAGACACACAACTTGAATCCCAACTTTAGAGAAAACACTTTCTCTCACCACTACTCTCTCTCAATAGCCAAATTCGTCCAAGAGTCCTTGGAACCGTTGGACGTTCAAGAAAATCATCAGTGGATGTCACAAACATCAAGAAATCATCACAATGCTTGAGGCATCAATACTTCATAACTTTGTAATCTTATT